>JAODAL010010408.1:0-105346 GCA_025379985.1 Phyllomedusa bahiana | reverse complement strand
CCAAATAGCACCATCAGAGCGCCCCTTTCATTTCTTATAGTGCTCTAGAGAAATGAAAGGGACGCTCTGGTTGCTATGGGCAACAAAGAGAGTGTTTGACATAGACCGTTTTCATACATGTGGCCCTTAATGTGCTTGGATAGAAATGGCATAAACTAGAGTTGGCCCTGAAGTCCCCCACCAAGGCCACAGAGAAGGATGTAACAGTAGTCTAGTCGTGAGATGACGAGGGAATGGACCAGCATTTTTGTGTTTTCAGAGTTAAGAATGAGCGGATTCGGGAGATATTTTTCAGGTGGAGGCGGCAGGCAGAGGTGAGGGCTTGGATGTGCGGTTTGAAGGACAGATTGGAGTCAAGAGTTATCCAAAGCCAGCGGACTTGTGGTGCTGGTGAAAGTGTAGAGCCATTGACTGTAATAGAGAGATCGGGTGGAGAGATGGAGTAGGACGGTGGTAAGATAATAAATTCAGTTTTCTCCACATTTAGTTTTAGGAGACGGGAGGAGAAGGAGGAGGATATGAACGAAAGACAGTCAGGGATCCGGGAGAGTAGAGAGGTGACATCTTGGCCAGAGATGTAGAGTTGGGTGTCGTCTGCATATAGGTGGTAATGAAAGCTGTGTTATGCTATGAGCTGGCCGAGGGTGTAGATAGAGAAGAATATTGGGCCCAGGACAAACTCCTGGGGGACACCAACAGAGAGCGGGCGAGAGGAGGAGGATGGTGGCGAGTGAGAGACACTGAAAGTCCGATCAGTGAGGTATGAGGAGATCCAAGAAAGGGCCAAGTCCGTGATGCCGAGGGAGGAGAGGATATGTAGCAGGATTTAATGATCGACCGTATCAAAGGCAGAGGACAGGTCTAATAGGAGAAGCACAGAGTAGTGGCGTGAGTCTTTGGAGAACTCAGTTCAGGAGAACTCAACTGCAAAAGACATTGGCAAAACAGGACGGTCCAAAAATGAGCTACAAAAGTGATGAAATGTTTCAAATGGAAATAAGAAAATAAAAAGGATAAAAATATAATACAAAGAAATGCTCACCCTCTCACTGCTGCTCCTGGCTGCTGGGGATATATCTCCTAACCCAGGGCCTCCTCAGCACATTCCAACTGTTGTCTCTAGCATTGCCAACAGATCCACCCCTACAAACTCTGTAAACCCTCTCAACCTTAAACACATTCCCTTGGTCCCAGCTCCACCCTCTCTCTCATCCCTGGATCTCTCTGGAACCCACGGTCTGTATGTAACAAACTCTCCTACATACACGACCTCTTCATCTCTCACAAATTACTTTTCCTTGGGTCTAACAGAAACCTGGCATGACCCCCTCTGACACTGTCATCCCCTGCCGCACTCTCCTTTTAGCGGTCTCCAACTTTCCCATACTCCACGCCCCGGTAACAAGTATGGAGGAGGTGTTGGCCTTCTCCTATCTGATACCTGCTCTTTTGCTCCTATTCCTCCTCTACCCTCCCTTACCCTCCCCTCCTTTGAGGTGCACTCTGTCCGCATCTACTCCCCCTCCAACCTGCAAGTGGCTGTGGTCTACCGTCCCCCAGGCCCTGCCACTGCCTTCCTCGACCACTTCTCTTCCTGGCTTCTCCACTTTCTTTCCACTGACATCCCCTCTATTGTCATGGGTGATTTGAACATCCCAATTGATGCACACCTCCCTGCTGCCAGCAAACTCCTCTCACTCTGCTCTTCCTTTGGCCTCTCACAGTGACCTCTGGATCCACACCACAGAGATGGACACACACTGGACCTCATCTTCACCCGCCCTGCCCCCTATCTGACATCTCAAACTTCCTCACCCCATATCTGACCACAACCTGATTACCTTCTCCACCATCTCCACTCCACCGGCTCCTCCTGTCTCAGATCTAGTGCACCCCCGCAGGAACTTACAAAACCTCAACCCTCGCACTCTCTCTGACTCTCTTGCACCTCTTTCTACCATATCCTCACTTGACAACCCAGACACAGCCGCTGCTTTCTTCAACAACACAATCATCACCGCCCTTGACTCAGTCGCTCCTCTCACACACAACAGAACCCGCAACATCAACAGACAACCCTGGCACACAGCCTCCACCAAACAACTGAGGCGAGCTTCCAGAATTGCTGAACGCCGCTGGAAGAAAAGCCGCTCCACCGACGACTTCACCTCTTACAAACAATCGCTACACGCATTTAAGTCTGCACTCACTACCGTCAAACAGGATTACTTCACCACTCTCATAGCCTCCTTGTCCTCACAACCCCAGACATTTATTCAACACCTTCAACTCTCTCCTTCGCCCCCCAGCACCTCCTCTCCCATCTCTCCTATCAGCGGACGATTTTGCAACTCATTTCTTAAATAAGATCAACCTCATCAGAGAAAGCTTCACGGCTCAGTCCCCCACTACCCACCTCTATAACCCCTACCATCGCCATCACCCACCCTCACCCTGACACAGTCCCCAGTGAACACTTCCATAACCTGCTTTCCCACTGTTAGTCATGATAACCTCTCCTCTCTAGTGTCCAAATCCAACCTCACTACCTGTAACCTTGACCCACTGCCATCCATACCCTATCCCAGACTCAGCACTGTAATTTTCCCCAGCCCTCACCCATCTTTTCAATCTATCATTAACCTCTGGCATCTTCCTTCCTCTTTTTAAACATGCGACCATCCCACCTATCCTTAAGAAACCATCTCTCGACCCCTCCTCACTGTCCAACTATCGCCCCATCTCACTGCTACTCCTTTTGCATCCAAACTCCTCGAGCACACGTCTATCTTCAGCTGTCCTCCCACCTCTCCTCCAACTCTCTCCTTGACCCACTCCAATCAGGCTTCCGACCCAACCACTCCACTGAAACTGCCCTAACCAAGGTCACCAACGACCTAGTAACTGCTAAAGCCTCACGCCACTACTCCGTCCTTCTCCTCCTAGACCTGTCCTCTGCCTTTGACACTGTCGACCATCCATCCTGCTACAAATCCTCTCCTCCCTCGCATCACGGACCTGGCTCTCTCCTGGATCTCTTCATACCTCTCTGAACGGACATTCAGTGTCTCTCACTCCTGCACCACCTCCTCCTCCCACCCGCTCTCTGTTGGTGTCCCTCAGGGGTCTGTCCTGGGCCCACTCCTCTTCTCTATCTACACTCTTGGTCTGGGTCAGCTCATAGCCTCGCATGGCTTTAACTACCACCTGTACGTGGACGACACCCAGCTTATATCTCCGGTCCTGACATTAACTCCCTTCTCTCCCAGATCCCAAAATGCCTATCATCCATTTCCTCCTTCTTCTCCTCCCGTCGCTTAAAACTAAATGTAGATAAAACAGAATTCATCATCTTTCCACCGTCCCTCTCTACCCCTCCACCTGATCTCTCTATCACTGTTAATGGCCACACCCTCTCACCAGCTCCACAAGTCCGCTGCCTTGGGATAACCTTTGACTCCTCTTTATCCTTCAAACCACACATCCAAACCCTCACCTCTGCCTGCCGCCTCCACCTGAAAAATATTTCACGCATCCGCCCATACCTCAACTCTGAAACTACTAAAACGCTAGTCCACGCCCTCGTCATCTCCCGCCTTGACTACTGCAACATCCTTCTCTGTGGCCTCCTAGTTAGCACCCTCACTCCCCTCCAATCCATCCTAAACTCTGCTGCCCGTCTGATTCACCTCTCTCCTCGCTACTCCTCTGCCTCTCCCCTCTGCCAATCCCTTCACTGGCTGCCCATTGCCCAACGAATTCAGTTCAAATTACTAACCCTGACCTACAAGGCTCTCCATAACCTACTCCCCATCCATACATCTCTGCCCTAATTTCCAGATACCTCCCCTCACGCAATCTCCGCTCCTCACAGGACCTTCTCCTCTGCTCCCCTCTCATCAGCTACCTCACATAACCGTCTCCAAGACTTCTCCGTGCTTCACACCACACTCTGGAACTCATTAACCCAAAACATCAGACTCTCCCCAACTTCACCAGTTTCAAAGCAACCTGAAAACCGATCTCTTCAGCATAGCCTACAACCCACATTAAAACCCCACCACCACACTAACACCGGCCCGCAAACATGTCTGCCCCACACCTTCTGTCTCTCCCCTTCTTCCTTGTAGATTGTAAGCCCTCACGGGCAGGGTCCTCTTTCCTCTCTGTTTCAGTTACTAGTCATTTTTGTCACCATTGTATTTGTTCAATATTTGTTATGTATGTAATTCCCCTTAAATGTACAGCGCCCTGGAATTAATGGCGCTCTAAAATAAAAATTAATAATAATAGATTAGATTATATGTCATTTGTCATTATTTTTTTCAGCACTTGTGCCCTTAAAAATTCAAATACTTATTTCTCAGAATCAAAAATGAAACAATAGGAAAAAGGGTAGGAATGACTCAGAACAGTTCTCAGATAAAGGGTAATTCAATGTGGATTCCATGTTGGATTCCGCTTGAAAATCCTTGTGTTCTCCAAACGCCATTCACCTGAAATACAGCGTGGATTCTCCATGCCACAGATTTAGGATGACATGTCAGAAAAGAGGTGCCACCACGCCAGTTTAAGGTGCATTAAATGAATGTATAGTGCAGCTAAATGAACAAACCTGTCAAAATTCTGGTATAAGCTTACATAGTATAAATTGATGAACCTAACTTAGGCACATAGCATATCATTGTTAGCATCTTTGATGTGTCTACTTTAGGTGCATTCACATGTGTTGTACCTGGTGTAAAATCGCCTAGTTTTGGTGTATTACAGTTAGTTTATGTAGACAATAGGACGGCAACAGTTTTTTTGGCGCAAAATGCACCCAAAAAAATTGTGCAGCTTTAATGGGACATGTCGACCTAAAAGATATTGCTGCTGCAAAAATTAATGTACATATCCATTCTTTTAAGCAGATCCTTTTGGATCATCAATAAAATGGGGCTGATCGGCGCGTACTCCCGCAACGCGGTGGGGTGTAAGCGCCGCAAATAAGTAACATGTCATTACCCCCCGCGCCTACAAAAGTTTGTTTTTTGTAAAAGCGGGGAGAGGAGGCCTAATCCATATTCTCTAAGAACTGTGGTTTACCATAATTATGGGGCACCCCGCTCTATTAGGGGCCGGGACGCTGAAATATGTGCGAAATGCCCCCCAAAAAATAAGCCGTGTAAACTTACCCTAAGTAAAGGATCCGAACTGGCACCCAAAAGGGGGAAAACCAATTTAAAAAAAGGGCTTGGTGTATGCAAAAACGTAAGCCAGAACCATAGTGTGTACCTCGTCTTAGGTAGTTCACAAGGCATGTTGGGTCCGGTAAACGCGCTTTTAATAATTTTTTTGGGACCCACCCTTTTGGGCCCCAACGGCCCCAAACACGTATCTAATCATAACAAGGGATTTACATTGTTTTTAACTACAAACACGCATGACGTTCACACCGGTGTCTCCGCTGCGTGCCCCAATTGTGTTTTTGGGACCCGTTGCAAGAATTACAGTAAATTCTTGGCCCGAAATACCAGCAGAGCCCCATGATAAACTATAGGGGGGCGACCGCTGCATCCAAAAACACCATACACACAGCCAGGGGCGTCCTAGGGTTTTTTATTCGGGCTCGGGCCCCGAAAAAACCCCCTGTGCCCCCGGTCCCCGGGCTCCCGGCCTCTGCGCTGGGCCTGGCACCGCCCGGCTTTCAGCTGCATGTGCTCCGCTGGGCGCACACACACAGGGCTTCTCGGGGCAGAGAGGGAGCGCTCCCCTCCCCGCAGACAGTGTGGGCCGCTCGGGTCCGACACTGCGGGCCGCCGGGTCCTAAAAAACGTTTAAAAACCGGACCCCCGCGGCCCCGTTGCGCCTCGGGCCGGCGCGTCGCGAGGGACATCACGTATCGCGACGTGCCTTTTCCCCCGGGCCGCACAGCGCGTCTTTGGCCCTTTCCCCCCAACCCCCCCCCCCCCCGGGGGAAAATTTTGGCCGGGGGATGGCGGGCAAAAAGAAAAAGAAGCGCCCCTCGGCCCCGGGGGAGTTAAAGGGTTTAGTTTTAGGGGTTTTTATTTTTATAGGGGTTTTACCTGCCTAAAGGTGCCCCTAATACTCCCGGGGGCCCCTATAAGGGCCTCCCTTTGGGCCCCCATTTTCCTGCCTTTTCCCCCTATAATCCCTGCCTGGGGCCCCCATATCCCTCCTGTCCCCCTAAAAATCCCTCCCTGTGGCCCCCCAACCCCTTTGCCTGTTGCCCTAAAAATCCCTTTCCCTGTGGCCCCCCAATATCCCGGCCTGTCCCCTATAATTGCCTGTTGGGGCCCCCCCCTTTTTTTCCCCGTTTTTGGGGCCCCCCATATTTTTGGCCTGGGGCCCCATATCCCCTCCCCGTGGCCCCCAAAACCCCTTTCCCTGTGCCCCCCAAACCCCTTTCCTGTCCCCCCAATCCCCCCTGCTGTTGGCCCCCATATGCTCCCCTTGTGCCTCTAAAAGCCTGCCTGTGCCCCCCAAACCCTGCCTGTGGCCCCCTCTATACTCCCTGTGGCCCCCATATACGGCCAATGGCCCCCATTTTCCCTGCTGTGGCCCCAAAAGCGCCTGTGCCCCTAAAATTTCCTGCCGTGGCCCCCCTACCCCTTTTCCCTTTTGGCCCTTTTTTTACCTGCCTGGGGCCCCCTTATACTGCCTACCCCCCAAATATCCCTCCCTTTGGGCCCCCTCATACCCCCTCCCTTTGTCCCCCCAAATACCCCGGGCCTGTGGCCCCCATATCCCTCCCCTTTTTCCCCAAAAATATATTTCCCTAGGGCCCCCCAATATCCCTGCCTGGGGGCCCCCCAATGCTTTTTCTTTTTTCCCCTATTTTGGGGGCCTTGGGTTCTTGGGGGCCCCCCAAATATCCCTGCCTGTGGCCCCCATATATGCCTGTCCCCCTTATATTCCCTGCCTGGGGGGCCCCCCATATCCTTGCTGTTAGCCCCCATATACTGTCTAGGGCCCTCAAACCCCTCCCTGGGGAAACCCCATAATCCCTGCTGTGGCCCCCAAAAATCTGCCTGTGCCCTAAAATGCCTGCCTGGGCCCCCAAAACCCTACCTGGGCCCCCAAAAATTCCCTGCCTGTGGCCCCCCAATTTTACTTCCTTGGCCCCCTTTTCCCCCTGCCTTGGCCCCCATACCCCATATGCTGTCTTTTTCCCCTTAAAAAGCTCCCGGGGCCCCCAAATTTTCCCCCGGGCCTTTGGGCCCCAAAGGGCGGGGCCTTTTTGCCCCTATAATGCCCTGCCTGTGGCCCCCAAAATTTTAACCTGGGGCCCCCCTTATCCCACCCTGTGGCCCCCCCAATTACCCTCCCGGTGGCCCCTTTATCCCTGCCGGGGCCCCCATTTTCCCGGCCTTTTGGCCCCCCAAATTACTGCCCTGGGGCCCCCCATACCCCCTTCCCTTTGGGCCCCCATATGCTGCCTGGGGCCCCTTTTAATGTCTCCCTGGGGCCCCCCTTTTTACAGCCTTTGGCCCCCTTTATCCCCAGCCTGTGGGCCCCCCATATCCCTGCCTGTGGCCCCCCCATATCCCTCCCTTTGGGGGCCCCCCATATCCCTCCCTGGGGCCCCCCAATACTGCCTGGGGCCCCCCCAAAACCCTCCCTGTGGCCCCCCATATGCTGCCTGTCCCCCTAAAAACCCTCCCTTGGCCCCCAAAACCCTTCCTGGGGGCCCCCATACCCTTTTTCCTGTCCCCCCCATAAACTGCCTGGGGCCCCCCAATAAAACGGGCCTTTGCCCCCCAAAACTCCCTGTGCCCCTTATATACCCCCCAAATCCCCCCCCAAATACTCCCCCTGTGGCCCCCATATCCCTGCCTGTGGCCCCAAAAACCCCTGCCTGGGGCCCCCTTTACCCCTTTTTGGCCTGGGGCCCCCCATATACTGCCTGTCCCCCCATATCCCTCCTTTTGGGCCCCTAATACTGCCTCAGTGCCCCTATTTTCTGCCCTCATGCCCCTATATACGCCTTTCAGTCCCCCTAAAATTTTTTCCCTTGATCCCCCAATACTCCCTCAGTGCCCCCCATATCGCCCCCATGCCCCTTTTTTTTCCCTGCTTGGGGGCCCCCATAAAAACGGGCCTGTGGCCCCATATCCCTCCCCTCATCCCCCCCATATACCCCTTTGGGGCCCCCTTAAAAATTCCTCAGGGGCCCCTATAACCTGCCTGTGGCCACTTTATACCTGCCTGTGGCCCAAAAATATTTGCCGGGCCCCCCCTAAAATACTCCCTTTTGGGCCCCCTTTTATACCTCCCTTTTCCCCCCCTTTTAAAACCTGCCTGTAAACCCCTATATACTCCCTTTCAGTGCTCCTAATATACCTCCCTGGGGCCCCCCTATATCCCTTGCCTGTGCCCCTAAATCCCTGCCTTTGTGGCCCCCCTTTTCCCCCTTTACATTGGCCCCCCTTACCCCTGCAGTGGCCCCCTTTATCCCCCCTTTTGGGGCCCCCAAAAATATGCCTCGGGTCCCCCTATATCCCTCCCTTTGGGGCCCCCCATATCCCTGCCTGTGGCCCCATATAACTTTTCAGTGCCCCAAAACCCCCTTTAACTGGGGGACTGCAAAACCTAAAAAATTAAGGATTGCTGGAAATGTGGGGGAATTTCAAAAGTTTTTTTTGGCCCAAAACCCGGGGACAAAAATTTGGGGCCGGGAGCAATCAGAAATGAAGGTGTGAACCGGAGGAAAGAAAAGGGAAAGTAACAAAGCTATCAAAAAAGGACTTCCCCGTTTAGTAAACCAAAATGTAACTGAAGTCCCAATAAATTAAAATTTCGCAGAGCTTTCCTACATAAAAACTAGTATCTACCACTTTTTATGGCCCCTGTTTTGGCGGGGGTTTATGTAATAAAACCCTTTGTAAAAGCTGTTTGGTCACTATGGGGGTGGGTTTTGGCCCAGGGTCTGGCGGGAAATTATTTGGCCTTAATTTAGTAATATTTTGGGGGTTTCCTTGTTTTGTAGGGGGGTTTTTTAGTAACAATCACTTGTCCTGGAGATTTGCCCCATTTGTAGGTTTTATTTTTTTGGGGGACTGTTTAGGGGGAAATTGTAATATAAAGTGGGGAATTTTTTGGAAAAAGAAAATTTTGGGTTCATTGGTATTTTTCCCTGTCCCATGACTGTTGGGGAAGGAACGTTATCTGTTTTTTTTTTTTTTTTGGGAGGGTCCCAAAAAATTTTTGGTGCCCGGGAAAACAGAAGGTTTTTCTCTGTAAAAAAACATCCGCAGTTCACAATGAGGCGTAAAAAATGTCGTGTGCACCCAGCCCTACCCAGAAAAACACAAAGGGCCCGAGCCCCGGATGTTTTAGGACCCTAGCAACGCCCCTGCACACAGCTGAGGGTTGGATACATGTTGGATCCATTTAGGATCCGATCAACGCTGCGTTTTTGGATGTGATTTTTGGATCCAAAATTGGATCCAAAACCGCTGCATCAACGGCCCCTTAAGGTACATTCACACGGGGTACTTTCAGCGCGTATTTTGTCGTGTATTTGCGCTCTAATACGGGCGAGATGAGCGTTGAAATTACGGTAGAGAACTATGGATTACACCTCCTCTCCCTGCACGTACAATACGATCAGTAACATGTCAATTACTTGCAGTGAATACGTGCTGCGAGCAATAAATGTCAATGGGACCGGCGGGCTGTCGCCCCCTCACTCCGCGTGAGTATGCACATATCAGTGCGAGCTCCCGAAAGACACGATGTACTGTGGCTTGTACTGTACATTGTGTGAACATATCCTTAGTGATTGCTTATACATTTTTTACTTCTCCGTGTCAATTTTATGTGATAGGAACATCTCCTTTAAATAGTGCACCACATCACTAGATCAGCGCTCCATATGGCAAATGTCCAATGGTCATAAAAATAAAAACAATATTGCACACGTCCAATAAAGATTATTTTAACCCCTTAAGGACCCAGCCTGTTTTGACCTTCCTGACACAGCCCTATTTTTGAAATCTGACATGTGTCAATTTATGTGAGAATAACTTTTTGACACTTTTACCTATTCATGTGATTCAGAGATTGTTTTCTCGTGACACATTGTGCTTTAGTTAGTAAGAAATTTTTATCCATACAATCCTTGTTTGTTTGTGAAAAATATCAAAATTTCATGAAAATTTGGAAAAATTAGCGATTTTGAAAGTTGCAAAATTTCTGCGTGCAAGACAGATAATTATTCACCACAAAATAGTTTATAACTAGCATCTACCATATGTCCACTATAGTTTGGCATCATTTTTTAAATGTCTTTTTTTTTTTTTTTACGACATTAGAGGTCTTAGAAATGTAGTAGTAATTTTTCACATTTTCAAGAAAATTAGCAATTTACATTTTGTTTAGGGACCAACTCCCAAAAAAGGTTTTTTTTTATTTTTCTGACGTGGGCTTTGAGGGGCCAGCATGTTAGATACCCCCATACTTTGACGCCATCTGTGAAACTCAGACCCCTTAACGTATTACAACACTATTTAGGAAGTTTTATAACCCTTCAGAATTTCACATAAATTTAAAGCAAATGAGGGAAATTTTCAAAATTTCACTTTTTTTGCAGATTTTCAATATTATTATCCATTATTCACTGGAATAAAACGGTAAATGTGACTTAGTTAAATCAACTTAATATCAATTCCCCAGGTCTAACCGTTTTTTAGAGATTATCCATATGTGGCCCCCTAAGGCATTATTTGGCTCACCCATAAGCCGCCAGAATAGGAGGAGCACCTACTATACAGTGGGGTCACATTTACAAACGATTTTATTTAGGCGCCATTTCAGGTTTGGGACACCCTAAAGGTGCTAAAACTTAAATAACAACCACTAAATAGACCGCATATTGGAACACAACCCCTTAATGAATATATCCAGGGGTGCATTGAGTATATAGGACCCCACAGGTGATTCACAAATTTTTTTTTAGCATAAGGCTGTGAAAATGTAAAAAAATTTTTGTTTTCATAATCAGCAATTTTAGCTTAAAATGTTTCATATATACAAGGAATCCTAAAAAAAGAGCCCTAAAACTTTGTTAAGAAGCAATTTCTTCCAAGTTCGGACAAATACCCAACATGTGGGTGTAAACGCTGTTTTGGGCCCTGGCAGGTCTAATAAGAAGGAGGGAGCTCTATTTGGCTTTTGGGGAACGCAATTTTGGTGGGGCCATGTCGCATTTTGCAAAACCCCCAAAGTAGCAGAACAGGCGTAACCTTCCAGAAGTCGGCCCCTTTTGGATCCAACACGCCCATCCAGGAATCTCCAATCTAGGGTGGTACTGTGCATTTTGGATAAGCACAGGTTTCCATAGACTTTTTTTTTCAGCATTGGGCATGAATAAGGGGGAAAAACGCAGTGTCGGTCATTGTTTTTCGGCGTTTTAATTTTAACAAGCATTCCGCCGTGCAGTTAAATGATGTTATAACTTTACAATGGGGGTCGGTACACATTCAAGGATATAGATTTTATATCAGTATGTTTTCGTCTTTATTTACTTTTACACAGTAGAAAAAAGTCTATAAAAAATTGCGTTTTATGTTGATCCTATTCTGACAGCCATACTTTTTTATTTTTGCTGTGTGCAGAGCTGTGTATGGGCTGTTTTGTCTGCGGATGAGTTCGAAGTTTTTATTGGTACCCATGGGGTGCATATGATGCTAGCTATGTTATTTCCCTGAGATGTTTTTTGAACAAAATACAGCAATCTTGGTAGTGTGTTTTTATTTTTATTTTTTATAGTGTCACTGTACGGTATATATGACATGGTAACTTTTACTCACAGGTCAAGACGATTTACAACCGATTACCCAATTTTTGTATATTTTTTTTAAAGTTTTTACTGCTTTTATATAATAAAAAAAACACTTGTATTCCACCAGAAAATACGTTTTTGCATCGCCATTGTCTGAGAGCCATAACTTTTAAATTTCTGTGCTTGGAGCATGTGTAGGGAACTTGTTTTTGCGAGATGAGATTTAACGTTTCTTATTAGTAATCCATTTTTTGGGGGGACAAGGCTTTTGATCGCTTTTAAATCCATTTTTTGGAGGCCAGGGTGAAGAAAATACTACTGCAAATCCTAGTAGTGTTTTTTATTTTTATTTTAACAGGGCTCACCGTTGCAGTACCGTGATAAGTTTAGCATTACTCTTCTGGGTCGCTACGATTATGGCGATAACCCTAATTTTATATAGTTTTTTTTATGTTGAAGCACTTTAAAAAAAAAAAAAGAAGAAGAAAAGTTGTTTTAGTGGGATAAAACAATATTTTTGCATCGCAATATTCTGAACATAACATTTTTTATTTTTTCGTATACAGAGCTGTATACAGGACTTTTTTTTTGTCGGGATGAACTGACGTTTTAATTGGTCCAAACTTTGGTGTTTCTAGGAGTTTTTGGATCGCTTTTTTATTCCATTGAATGTGCTGCGGTTGAACAATAATCTTAATTCTCTGTGATGTTTTTTTTTTTTTTTTTTACTGCGTTCACCATAACGGGTTAAATTAACATGACAGATTTATAGGCAGGTCGTTACGCACAAGCGGCGATACCAACATATGGGTACTACATATTTTTCTGATCTTTTTGGGCGATTGAGGCGTTAGTCTAAAGGGGAAAAGGGCGGTGTAAACGTATTTTATTTTATTTTTCGTGTTTGTGTTTTACTTGTTTTTCACTTTTTTCACTTACTTTTTTCATTTTTTCCACATTTTTATTTTACTTTCTTCCCATAGGGGATTTGAATGAGAGATCCTTTAGATCGCTCATTCAATAGGAATCAGTGCACAGTTTGTTCTATGACTGGTTCCAATGACAACTGTCATCCACGAATGCTGGACATGCCCACAGGCACAGCCGGGCAACGGGACGTCACAACACGCCGGAAGGCATTCTCTGCCCTCCGTTTGTCTGTCTAGAGGGCAGGAGCAGCCCGGATCGAGCGATCTCCTCCTGCGTCTCCTTAGTTATTGTGACCCCCCGATCGTCGCGATAAATTAAGGGGTTTAACCGGACCCACCCCCCCTCCCACCGGAGGCGAATCCGGGTCGGGGCCAGACGCTGCGGGATGTCAGCATGTAATAAAACAGCTGACCCCCCGCGCCGATCCGCGCAAACTCTGACTTTCGGCGTTCGCAAGCATCCTCAGGGACGTATCCATACGTCCAGGTGCGTGAACCCCCAAACGACCTGGACGTATGGATACGTCTAAGGTCGTTAAGGGGTTAAAAGAACATCCTGCCAGGAGTGGGCTGTCGATTTAAGGCTAGTTGCACACTGGGCCACATGTATGAAAACTGTCTAGGTCTAAAACTCACTTTGTTGCCCGTAGCAACCAATCAGAGTTCCAGTCTCATTTCATATCGTGCTCTGGAAAAATGAAAGGGGCCTCTGATTGTTGTCCAATGAGCATTTTCTGATTGGTTGCTATGGGCAACAAAGTGAGTTTTAGACCTAATCAGTTTTCATACATGTGGCCCATTGTGTTTGCATCGTACCTCAAAACGTGTATGTTATAACACATATGCTAAACGTAAGCCAAGCATGCACCATTTTGAGCAGAAGTTTGACATCGGTTTTTTTCTTACTAGTTTTTCTCTTGACTGTCAGCCGTTTTTCCTTGCAATTTGATTGGGTAACTTTGTGTATTGTTTATGATGGCTACAAACGTATAAGTTTACAACATGGGCACAAACAGTAGGACCCGTTTTCCATTGACAAACAGTTTAAAAAAACATATACTGTAATGTATACGGGTTTTGTTCAACTTGAAAAAGCGAAGCAACCAGCATTTTCCATCTGTTAAAAGCGCATATTTGTCAGAAGATGTAGAATCGGACACTGTCAATCTTAATTGCAGATTCGTCCCATTATGAGTCCATTAAACCGTTAACGCATCCGTTTTCCATTCCTTCAGAACGGATGCATCATCTATTCAAAATAACACAGTGTGCACTGAGCCCAAGACTTTCAGCTCTGTGGCTAAGGGTACTTTCACACAGTGCGGTTTTGATGCGTTTTTTTGTGCAGGAAGGCACAACAATTAATGCTGCACAAAATACGCACCAAAACCGCACCGTGTGAAAGTACCCTAAACCCCAGCAATGAGGTTGGAAGAGATAATCAATGTCTCCAACCACCTGTTGTCCAATCAATGACTGGGGTGGGGTATTTAAACCCAGTCTTTGGGCTTGTTCTGGTTCAGGTCTTTTTGCATTCAGTGTTAGTAGAAGGTTTTGGAGTCTGGCTGGTGCTCTCAACGTTTCCTCTGATCCTTGATTTGCTACCTCTTGCACTCTTGGGTGAGTCTGTGTTTGAGCACACTGCTCCTTTTGCATTTAGTTAGATTTTCCCTATCCTCCATTTTCATCCTGTGTCACTGGTGTTTGTCTTCCCACATATCCCTAATTGGGGCATGCTGCAGTGGAAACTGGTGAACACCAAGCTAGCTTTAGACTCTGCCTCCCATAGGGTGTGTGATTTCAAGCAGTAGTTTAAGGCAATGTTCACACGGCTTAAAATGGGACATATTTCAGTCCGTAAATTCACGCGGTAACTAGCTCGAATTAACGCTGGAATAGGTCCCAGTCATAACGTTAATCCACATTTTCCCATAGAGAACTATGGATTATGTCTCCTCTCCCCGCTTGGCGAATCCGCCGCAGGGGGAGATAAGCAACATGTCATTTACTCTGGCGTATACGCGCCGCTGATAATGAAAGTCTATGGGCCGGTGAGGTGCTGGCCCCCCGCTCCCGCCCCCATCCACACGGCGTAATTCCGAGGCATAATTACGCCCCACAAATAAGCCGTGTGAACATAGCCTTAGTCCGCTTTGATCATGTTGCATGTTTGTATGTTTAAAAATAAAACCACAAAAAAAGACATAAATTACCAAAAAAACTACCAAGCCTAAAATTACTGCACTTTACTAGCACAATGGCTGGAAGACACACTGAATCCCAGCAGCGGGCGTCTCTGGCCCATATGCTGCATGGGAAAGATATAGCAGGTGCCGGACATTAACCCTTGAACATGTTACTCTTCATTTTTTTTCCTTCTCGCCTTCCAAAAGCCATAACGTTTTTATTTTTTCACCAACATAGACATATGGGGGCTTTTTTTGCGGGTCAAGATGGACTTTCCAGTGAAACTGTTCATATTACTATAGAATTATACTGGGAAACGGCAAAAAAAATTCTACGTGGGGCAAAATGTGAATTTTTTTTTTTACTTGCGCCATGTTGTGGCGTTTTGTTTTTGCGGGGCGTTAAATTCTTCAGTAAAATGTTGTTGTTATTCTGTAATTACTACAGGTTTGATGCCGCATCATGAGTAAAAAACCAAACATGTAGGTTTTTCCATTTTGTTTTTTTTTTGTGGCGTAAAACAAAATTCCCAAACTTTTTTATTTTTGAAATTTGGCGCCGCAGCGCCCATTTTGTGCAACCAATAACTTTTTTGTACTAACACCTACGGAAGCAGATGAGGGTCATTTTTTGCGGGCTGAAGTGTACTTTTTGTTGCTAGCAGATTGGAATGCATGCGACTTTTTTGAACACTTTTATTCCAATTTTTATAGTACATGAAATGTCCAAAAAAATGCAATTTTGCCGTTTGGAATTTTTTTCTTCTACGGTGTTCTCAGCGCACCAGGGTAAATGATGTTTATTAGTTTATAGATCGGACTTTTTCGCATGCGTCGATAACAAATATGGGGAACAGTTTTATTGTTCTCATTTGTAAAATGGTGAAAGGGGGGGGATTTGAACTTTTAATACGTTTTTTTTTTTTTACTTTAACATTGAGTCTTCCCTATGGTCTAACCACAAGGGGTCGATCGTTAATACAGCCTAATCATGCATAGAAAATGCATTAGGCTGTACCAAGATGGCGTTTTCCTTACTTCCTGTCTGGAGCCGGAAGTGGGGCAAACGAGAACATGGCAGCGTTGGGAGCCTTGACAAGGCTCCCAGCTGCTATGTTAGCCTAGCGGGACTCAACGATCTTATCGCTGACGGCCTGATCAGATTAAAGAACGGTGCGCAGCACCGTTTTTCATTCATTTAGACGCTGTACCTCATATTTGATGTTTTTCCAGTATGTTATCATGTTTTGTCCTAAAACACTGGGAGCTTTAAGGTACAATTTATTTGTGCAGCGACACCCTTTAAAGTGCTGGGAAGCCTTCCCTTGGAATATATGATGGGTGTTTTTTGGCTGAAACCCAGCACGATGTACCGGTATGAAATGGCTTTAAAAACCCTTTGTATTTGCCTTAACTATATCAATTTCATCATATTGCTGCATTTGTGCAGTCTTCCCTATGTGTTATACTGTGGCTTTTTTTGCCTGCTGGTGTGAACTGGAATCTAGAGCAATTGCTCAATTTATGACCGGCACCTGCTATAATCTTCCCATGCAGCATATGGGCCAGAGACGCCTGCTGCTGGGATCAGTGCATCTTCCAGCCATTGAGCAGTAACTGTAGCTTTGTAGTTTTTTTGGTAATGTTTGTATGTTTGCTTGACTGGTGATTCCTTAACCCTGTGGTAGCCATGCAGCCAACAACTGATTACGCAAAGCAAAAAAAATGCTGTAGGTTTCTATATTCAGATACTTTTTGGAATCTCCTCCACAATCTGGTGCACTAACCTGCTCAATGCTCTAAACCCTCAGCCTGCACAAGGTGGAGACCTTTGACGTTTGCTGCACTGTAAGGGCATATTCACGGATTTGGCCGCGGTTAGTTTATTAACATGGTTTCCTATTGGAAACCGCGTTAATACGTCACACCCGCGGTTTTGTCCGCGCGTTGTTCCGCGCTTGGTGGGCTGGTTTGCACCCCTGCCTACTAATTTGCATGGGGGGCAAACCCTCGCCGCAAGCCGCACCCCAAACCACGCCCCACTTGCGTCGCAACCACGACCAGCGCCCGCGCCGCAAACCCGCGTTGGGAGACGCGAGTTTGCGATGAGGTCAGGATGAGGTTTGGCCGCGGGAACCGCGGCGAAAGCCACGGCCGAACCCGCGGCCAAACCCGTCGTGTGAACATGCCCTAATGAGGGTTACATATCCTTGGGTGGAAATTTTAGGTGGTGAAACAAATATGTTCAAGTGTGATGTGGTTAAGTATTTGCTTTGCTGTGACTGAGGGTATGGTCACAGGTCCGTTCCAAAAGTCTTTCAGCCATGGTTTCCTTGGCAAAAATCTCATGTAACTTATTGTATTTGTGCTGAAGATTTTATCTTAGCGGCAGTTTTTTTGTGTTTGCCTCTGATTCGGAAATGGGTTAAGTCTTTGCAATGGTAATAACCTGCATCTCTCCTCCCAAGAGTGGAATTTGATGAGGATCCACTCAAATGAGTAAATGTGTTCATAATTTATTTATTTTTTTTTTTTGCACCACACAGATTTTAGATCCAAAAAGTGGAAAATCCATGCTTTAGTTTACTATGTGAATTTAAATATGCATTGGATATTCAATGAGCAGCTATTGTTTTGCACAGAGATTTTTACAAGAAAATCAATGGGGTATCTGCATTAAAATCCGTCGTGTGAATGTTCACTTGAGTGCATTTTTTTCCTGGTTTCTTTTTTTTTATATTTTATTTTTTTTTGTTTTTTTTTTTTTTTGTTGATTTTTATTTTTTTTTTTATTTTTTTTTTTTTTTTTTTTTTTAATTTTTGGGAGTAGTTTAATCAACAACAAATGTGACACCACAATGAATGTTTTATCTGTAGATCATATTGGGCTTCTAGGGTGATGGTAGAGGTCATAGTGGCTGCCACTGTTTTTCTAGGGTTTAAAGGGAATGTGTCATCAAAAATGACTTATTGTTTAACTCACATTTTTATGTTCAACACATTTTTTAAGAATTTTTGGTAATATATTTTTTAATTTTCCATATCACTTTCAAAACTTTTTAATAAATCTAAGTCCTGCAAATTCTCACACGTTTGGCCTACTAGCCCCCCTAACAAAATAGTCTGATACTTCCTGTTCTTACAGAAAGCTTCTCGTTTCTGCTCATTATCTGCACAAAGAGGGTAAACTGAAAGAGACACCAGTGTGAACAGATAAACACAGGATCCCACCAGAAAATTCCACAAGAGGAGATAGTCACAGTTTCACTCTTATCACCTTCCTGCACAGTGACTTCTTCCCAGGTCACAGAGCATGACTAGAAAACACACTCCAAAAGAAGTGAATGGATTGCGAGTCAGTCTTAAGTCTCCTATCGTGCCATGAAGCTACTGTAAAGCATCACTCTGAACTGGCTGTTAAAGTACGTGCAAACAAGGCCTAGTGGCCAAAGTGAAAAACTGCAAGACTTAAAGAATTATTAAAAAATATTGAAAGTGATATGAAAAATTAAAAAAAAACAACCAATATTTCCAAAAAAAATGTGTTTAACATAAAAATGGGACTTAAACAATGACTCATTTTTTTTGATGACACATTCCCTTTAAGGCTATGTTCACACAGCGTGTTAGATCCATTTTGGATTCGAAAAACCCATTCAAAAGCGCTCTGTAAATGGCATCCAACACGCAGTTGTGTCTTTCGCTGCAGCAGAGACACAGCCTACAGTTTTGAATAGGGAGTCTGCTGCGTCAAACGGATCAAGAATTGACATGTCAATTCTCTGGACAGATCCGAAAGATGCATGTAAACCCTCATCGGGGCTCACTTGTCTGAACGGTGGTGCGTGTTTTACATTGAAAGCAATGGAAATCACACTGCACATTGTTAGATGCCTGTTTGGTTCCGTTTAGGGTCTAAAATACGAATCCAAAATCGGATCCAACTCACCGTGTGAACATAGCCTAATGGTGGAGACTTTATAGTGACGGTTCTGCGTCCAACTTCCTGTCTTTGGCCACTTCTACATCACACGTGTCAAACTGCGGCCCTCCAGCTGTTGGGAAACTACAACTCCCATGATGCATTTGTATAATCTATAACAGTGGGCATGATGGGAGTTGTAGTTTCCCAACAGCTGGAGGGCCGCAGTTTGACATCTCTGTATGGATGTTCATGTGGTTGATGTGGGGGATATCTTCTATTCATGCTCTATTTAAAACCTCATATTGCCTGATTAACCCTATAGGATATTGGAAATGGCAGTTTCATCCAGTAGCTGCACTATTACTGTGTTTAATTATTTCTGATATTGTGGTTTTTTTTTTTGGGGGGGGGGGGGGGGGGGGGGCATTTGATTTTTAAATATTAATGGGGTTGTCTCACAACATTGATTCTTCTCACCTCAGTCCTGTTTTCTTGTTTCATTTTGAATTCAAGGGGTGTGTTTACTGGCTCTACTAGGCTGCTGTAAGAACCATCTGTAGCTATACAACCTGTGCAGCAGCCAACAGATAGAGCAAACAGGTCTGTAGCTATAGCAACAAGTGCTGGCAGCCTATCAGGAGAGATCACATAGGTCTGTGGTTATAGCAACCAGTGCTGGCAGCCTATCAGGAGAGATTGAATAGGTCTGTAGCTATAGCAACCAGTGCTGGCAGCCTATCAGGAGAGATTGAACAGGTGTGTAGCAATAGCAACCAGTGCTGGCAGGCCTATCAGGAGAGATTGAACAGTCTGTAGCTATAGCAAACCAGTGCTGGCAGCCTATCCAGAAGAGAGAACAGGTCTGTAGCTATAAGCAACCAGTTCTGTCAGCCTAAACTCAGGAGAGCAATCAAACAGGTCTGTAGCTATAGTGACCTGAGAAGCTGATGCAGACCATACAAGAGGGGATATCTCAGAATAGGTACGACACTGTTAATGGACACATATTGCAAAGGGACTTGTTTTTGCAAGATCTTCCCTTTTATTCTTGTCTATATTTCTTTATCTGTGGCTGAGTGTTTTGTCATCCATCTATTTTTACTGTGGCCTTTCTAGATCGTGCTTTCCAGTGTTTTAGGGTGGTGGGGTAAGTCTTTATAATAAAGTTGATTGTTTGGCATGCCCCTTACTAGTTGTATGTGTTCCCTTAACCAATATGGTGGTTCTGTATGGTTTGGTTCTGAGTCTGTGCGGGGTTGATACTTTGACCTGGTTGTGATTAGTTCAATGCTCATGTGCACACTTGTTTTTCTACCATGTTTCCTTGAAAATAAGACTGTCTTATATTAATTTTTGCTCCTAAAGACGAGCTAAGACTTATTTTTAGGGGAGGTCTTATTTCTCCTATGAACAATAATTCACATTTATTGTTGAACAAAACATCAACATGTATAAAATATTGTAGTGGATTTTCATCACAAACCTCAGCATAACAAGCCAAACTCTGAATTGCATAAAACAAAATGCACTATGTCTTATTTTCGGGGGTGTCTTATTTTCGGGAAACAGGCAAAAAAATGCTGATTTATTTTCTATTGGCCAATAGAAATTGTAGGGGTGCTTTGCCCTATCTATTTATGCCCGGTCTTTGCAATGCATTTTGTAGCCTCTTGAAAAAGCTCGGCAGCAAAACGTATGTCGAGGCGTTTTGTGGCAGGTCGCATGTCTCTTATTCCTGGGTAATATGACTTTACAGTCATGGCCAAAAGTTTTGAGAATGATACAAATGTTAATTTTTACAAAGTCTTACTGCAACAGGTTTTAATAATGGCAATTTTCATATACTCAGTTGAATGTTAATAAAAGAGTGATCAGCTTAACAGCCATCTAATTGCCAAGTCAATAGTTTGCCTAGAAATATGAAACTTTTCCCCCAAAACTACATATCAACTTCATTGCAGGCCTGCCCTTAAAAGGACACTAAGATTGGGTTTCAGTGAATTGCTCCATTAACACAAGTGTGGGTGTTTGAGAGGACAGGGCTGGAGATCAATCTGTAAGAATCACACCACTGGACACTTTAAAAGGCGCTGGTGCTTGGCATCATTGTTTATCATCTGTTAACCATGGTTATATTCTAAAGACACACGTGCAAGACATCATTGCACTGCACAAAACTGCCTAACATGGGAAGAGTATCGCAGCTAGAAAGATTGCACCTCAGTCAACAAATCCTATCGCATCAACCTAGGAATTCAAGGAGAGAGGTTCCATGGTTGCCAAAAAGGCTCCAGGGTGCCCAAGAAAGACCAGCAACGCCAGACCGTCTCGTAAAAAAGTGTTTCAGCTTCGGAATCGGGCTACAGCAGAGCAGCAGCATGCTCAGGAATGGCAGCAGGCAGGTGTGAGAGCATCTGCAAGCACTGTGAGCGAGACTCATGGAGCAAGGCCTGAATGTCAAGGAGGCAGCAAAGAAGCCACACTCTCCAAAAAAACATCAGGGACAGCACTGATATTCTGCAAAAGGTACAGGGAGTGGACATGCTGAGGACTGGGGTAAGTCATAATCTCTGATGAATCGCCCTTTCTTAATGTTTGGAACATCGGAAAACAGCTTGTGTCGGAGAAGACCAGGTGAAGTGATACCACAAGTCATGTCTCATACCAACTGTAAAAGCATCCAGAAACCATTCATGTGCGGGTTGCTTCTCAGCCACGGAAATCGCTCTCTAACAGTCTTAGCCAAAAACACATCCATGAATAAAGAATGGTACCAGAATGTCCTCCAAAAGCAACTTCTCCCAAGCGTCCAAGAGCATTTGGTGATCAACAATGCCTTTCCAGCATGAATGAGCACCTGCCATAAGGAAAGGTGATAACTAAATGGCTCAGGGAACAAAACATAGAGATTTTGTCCATGGCCTGAAACTCCCCAGATCTTAATCCCATTTGGAAGAACTTGTGGTCAATCATCAAGGAGACGGGTGGACAAACAAAAACCAAGAAATTGTGTGACAAAATGCAAGCACCATTTATTGTGCAAGAATGGACTGACTTATCCAGTCAGGATTGCTCCAGAAGTTGATTGAGAGCATGCCAGGGAGAATTGCAGAGGTCCCCTGAAGAAGAAGGGTCAACGACTGCAAATATTGACATGCTGCATTAACTCATTCTGTCAATAAAAAGCTTTTGTTTAATCATAATATGATTGCACTGAATTTCTGTATGTGATAAAAACATCTGACAAACACACAAAAAACCCAAGGCAACAGAATCATGTGAACATATAATATTTGCGTGCTCATTCTCAAAACTTTTGGCCAGACTGTATATTTGTAATTACCACTTTACTCATTTGATATCTTTTCTGCAGTGCAATCTGGTGTACTATTTTGTCACCTGGCTATAACCGCAATTAACTATTTGTAAGATTTATACTTGATGCATTGTGGCTAACTTTATTTTTGTTTGTTGTCCCAGTGTGTTAAAGAGACACACTTGTCCTGCTTCTTTGTACTATCGTATGATTTATTTTAACTAGAGTAGTTTAGCTGTGACGAGCGCGCAAAAATTGTATCAATTTTGTGAAACGTATTTTTAGGCTATGTCCACACCCCGGACTCCGATGAAAATTTACCGCGTTTTTTGTCCCTTTTTACAAAAAGGGGTTCCTTCTTTTTTTTCCCTGACGTCCCCCTACAATTTTTTGTAGGGGAAGAAGCAAGAAATGAGAAGCGCTGGATTAACAACAGTTTGTTAATACCCGCTCCCAAAAAGATGAGGGGAGAAAAAAAAAAAAAAAAAGACGAGCCTTTCCTATTCCCCCTATGGGGGCCCGGAACGATCGTACTTCACGCTTTTAACCCCTTAAGACCCTGGACGTACTCATACTTTCCCAGGGTCCCTAAGGGGTTTTTGCAGGGGGATCGCTCCGCGACCCCCCCGCACAGCCTTTGGGGTTTTGGGCTGATTGCCCTAACCCCCAGTGTTCGCCGAAGGGGCAGTGCGCCGCCCGCGCTTTTTTAACCTTAACCCCGTGGCAAAGAGGCCGTGGCCAATGAAGAAATGGGGGGCCGCGCACCATCTTCAGGGCGAGGGCATCGCCCCATAATGCAGCGATCCGACCCCGGGGCAGGCAGCGGGAAGCCTTTAAAAGGCTCCCGTCACTCCCAAAGTCCGGTTTGCCCCCTTCCACCGCAAACGGGAAATGGGGAAACCGCCATCTTGTACAGCAAATTTTTCCCCCCCCATTTTCAAATAGTGCATAGGCTGTATTAACGCAGGGCCACCTAGTGGCAAGCCCCCTGGGTGGATCAAGAAAAAAAAAGAAAAAAAAAAAAAAAAAGGGTTTTAAAGTACAAAAAAAAAAGTAATAAAATTCAAATCGCACCCCTTTCCCCATTTTACAAATAAAAGCAATAAAATAATATTTTGTACCGCCGCGTCCGAAAAAAATCTATAAATCTATAAAAATATAACAAAAAAAAATTCCAAAACACAAAAGTGCGTTTTTTGGTGATTTTAGCATTTAAAAAATTAAAAAAATAAACAAAAAAAGTTGCATGCATTCCAAACGAAAACAAAAAAGTACACTTCAGCCCAAAAAATGCTCCCCCTGACGTCCTTGGTTTAGTACAAAAAAGTTATTCGTCGCCAAATGGCGCCGTGGGCAAAATTTAAAAAAAAAGAAAAATTTTAATTTTTTTTTCGGTACCAAAAAATAACAGAAACCCCAATCTGTTTTTGGGATTGCCGGTGCGTACAACTTGTGAATCGATAACACATTAATTTTCCCAAAGATTGAAAACCGTAAAACAAAAGACCCCCAAACTGGCGAAAATACGTTTTTTTTTTTTCACAATTTGTCCCACTTTGGGATTTTTTGCGGTTTTCCCCAGTATTTTTATAGTCAGTATAACACCATTAGAAAAATACATTTTTTTCCAAAAATAAAAGCCCCCATATTCTATGAAGGGGAAAAAAAAAAAATTAGGTTGGGGAACGAGGAGGAAAAATGAAATGAAAAAACAAAAAAACCGCCAGGCCTTTAACCCCTTAAGGCCCGGGGGTTTTTTTTTTGGGGGACACGTTCGTTTTTCCCCCTCGCCTTTGAAAACCAAACTTTATTTTCCCCTACATGAACTGAGGGCTTTTATTTTGCGGGCAGTGTATTTCTAATGGTGTTTTTTCACTGTATTATAGAATATAGGGAAACCAAAAAAAATTTCCCAAGTGGGACAAATTGTGAAAAAAAATGTATTTTCGCCATGTTTGCGGGGTTTTGCTTTTTGGCGTTCAATCTTCGGTAAATATAATGTGTTATCTGTTTTTCTACGGGTTGTTACGCATCCGGCAATACCAAACATGTAGGGTTTCCGTTATGTTTGGTACCATAAAAAAATTCCAAACATTTCTATTTTTGAAATTTGCGCCACGGCGCCATTTTGTGCGACCAATAACTTTTTTGTACTAACACCTACGGACATCAGTGAGGGGGCATTTTTTGCGGGCTGAAGTGTACTTTTTATCGCTAGCAGTTTGAAATGCATGCAACTTTTTTGTTCATTTTTATTCCATTTTTTGAGTGACGTAAAATGACCAAAAAACGCAATTTTTGCGTTTGGAATTTTTTTTATTCTACGGTTTCAGCGTACGGGATAAATGATGTTATATTTTTATAGATCAGACTTTTTTGGACGCGGCGATACCAAATATGTGTAATTTTTTTTATTATTTTCATGATTTTATTTGTAAAATGGGGAAAGGGGGGTGATTTGAACTTTTAATACTTTTTTTATTTTTTGTACTTTAAAAGTTTTTTAGTTTTTTTTTACTGTAACATTTAGTCCCCCTACGGTACTTGACCACTAGGTGGCGAGATTGTTAATACAACCTATTGCATTGCATAGGCACTGCAGTAGAGTGTACAAAGATGGCGGTTTACCCACTTCCTGTCTGGGGGACGGAAGTGGGGCACACCGGCCAGAGTAAGTGTACGGGAGTCTTCACAGGGCCCCCCACCACCATGCCCGGTCATCGGATCGGCGCAGCATAGCTGCGCTGAAGCCGATGACCGTAACGATCGGTGTGCGCCACTGATCGCCGTTAATTCAGACGCCGCGGCCATCTTTGCCGCGGTGTCTGATGGGTTAAACAGCGGCAGCGGGCGGAGCCACCCGCCGGCACTGTTACTGCCGGGTGTTAGCGACGATTTGCCACTAACAGCCGGCGGCTGTGCGGGGGGGGGGGTCGCGGCGCGATCCCCCTGCAAAGCCCCTTAGCGGCTCTGGGACGTACTCATACGCCCAAAGTCGGTAAGGGGTTAAAAAACGAAAAGCGAC
Source organism: Phyllomedusa bahiana (assembly GCA_025379985.1). Taxonomy (NCBI): domain Eukaryota; kingdom Metazoa; phylum Chordata; class Amphibia; order Anura; family Hylidae; genus Phyllomedusa; species Phyllomedusa bahiana. The sequence continues at coordinate 80,177 of JAODAL010010408.1, read as the reverse complement.
GAAGATATGAGCGTAGTCCTGTGCAGTGTAGACATAGCCTTATAATTAAGTTTAGTATGGATTTTTGACAATTTTATATAGTATTTTTGAGTCGTCATTTTGTCTTGGTTTATATTAGGGATTATAACTAGGTCTTGGATCTGCATGAGAAAATTGGGGTTCGGGATGTCTGGAACCTTATTTTGTTTACAAGTTGATTTAAAGGCCCCGTTCACACGGCTTATTCACGGCGGATTTGTGCGCCGTTTTGCCCCCACAAATCCGCCGTGAATACGGGGCGGGACGGGGGCGGGGCCGGAGCACGGCGGGGGCGCCGCTCCCGGCCCCATAGACAATGCATTGTTTACGGCGCGTCCGCGCCGTAAATAATGTGCATGTCACTTTTTCCCCCCGCGGCGGATTTGCCGAGCGGGGAGGAGCGACGGAATCCACTGTTCTCTATGAGAGCAGTGGATTCCGTAATGACTCCGACGGATTGGCGCCGTATTGAAGCACAAATCCGGCGCGAAATACGGCGCCAATCCGTCGGCAAATAAGCCGTGTGAACGGGGCCAAACTGAACAGGAACAGATTGAAGCAACACCAGTGACCATGACAAAGCCATGTGGTTTTATTTTTTTGGGTTTTTTTTCCTTTGGATCAAGGCATCAGATTCCCAGAGGTTTACATTCATGATATCGGCTGATGCCGTTTCAGTAGATATGTTTGAGATCATAAAGTGGTTTTCATCAGAATCGTGCTCGGCAAAAACCGGAAATGCACATCTGGACACGATATCTCGGACTTCCCGGACAACCCACAGCGCCATATCCAGCATATGTGCACCCAGGAGCAAAAGTGAAGTTGAAGAGACGGCTCCTTGGGAACCACCGGGAATTGGTACATTAACTCTACATTGCTTTATAATTTATTATATACTGGTAGGATAAGAACTCCTCTGTCCATGATTTTTGTTGTATTCTAAATAAGAAATGCCCATCATGAGTAAGGGCCACATGTATGAAAACTGTCTAGGTCTAAAACTCACTTTGTTGCCCGTAGCAACCACTCAGAGCCCGTAGCAACCAATCAGAGCCAACATCAACCAATCAGAGCTCACAGCAACCAATCAGAGCGCCACTTTCATTTCATACAGTGCTCTGGAAAAATGAAACGGGCGCTCTGATTGGTTGCTATGGTATATGATTGGTTGCTATGGGCAACAAAGAGAGTTTTAGACCTAGACAGTTTTCATACATGTGGCCCTAAGATCTGATATTTCTGTTTAGCCTTTGGAGCCTATGTGTGGTTTGTAATTTGACTTTGTGCTTTCTAGACTCGGTTATGGGTTTGTGCAATTCGAAAAAACGGATTGAAAACCGCTGCTTAAAACGTATCCAAACACGTTCCCAAAGGGCGCTGCGTGTTTGGATTAATTTTCTGTGCAACAGAAACGCACCCTTTACTTTGAAATAAGGTGTCTGATGCGTAAAATGGATTGAGAATTGACATGTCAGTGTCGGCTCCGAAAGACACATGTAAACACGTCTCGCCTGCACACGGATACGTGTTTTATATTGAAATTAATGTAAATTACACTGAGTATTGTTAGATACGTGTTTGGGTCTGGAAAAATTAACCAAACATGTATCTAATAAACACCATGGGCAGAATGTCCGAAAATTGCCGGTGCTACGTCCGTTTTTAGGCGCATTAAATATGTGTAAAGTGCGCCAGAAAGTCCGACCCTATCAAAAATCTGGCGTCGGGTAGACCTTGCATAGTAAACATAATGCGACTAAAAATGATGCGCTGTGCGCCTCCATAAGGAAATGCGCCTATTTGGGCGCATAGCACATCATTACAAGTGTATATGTGTTAGGCGCATTTCATATACTTGTAATGATAAGCTATGCGCCTCCGTGCGTGATGTGCCTCGATAGGAGCATTACATACTCTACCAATGAAATGTTTTGTGCCATGATTAGCGCAAATCGCAGCACATAGCAAATCATTAGAAGCGTATGTAATGCCCCTATCAAGGCACATTGCGCACAGAGGCGCATAACATATTACAGGTATATGAAATGCGCCTGACATATATACCTGTTTGATCTATCCTGATAGGCTGCCAGCACTGGTTGCTATAGCTACAGACCTGTTTGATCTCTCCTGATAGGCTGCCAGCACTGGTTGCTTTTACTCAGACCAGTTTGATCTCTCCTGATAGGCGGCCAGCCTGGGGTTGCTATAAACTACAGACCTGTTTGATCTCTCCTGATAGGTTGCCAGCACTGGTTGCTATAGCTACAGACCTGTTTGATCTTTCCCGATAGGCTGCCAGCACTGGTCACTACAGCTACAGGCCTGTTTGATCTCTCCTGATAGGCTGCCAGCACTGGTTGCTATAGCTACAGACCTGTTGTCCTCAGCAGCTCATCATAGCAGGCTGGTAAAGCCGGTATACGCCCATGAATTCAAAAATAATACTCAGAAAACAGGACTGAGGTGAGATGAATTGATGTAGTGAGACAACCCCTTTAATTTAGGGTTATGGTCAGGATTATAACTAGGTCTTGGATCTGCATGAGAAAATTATGGTTCGGGATGTCTGGAACCTAATTTTGTTTCAGAGTTCATTTAAACTGAATAGGAACAGATTGAAGCAACACCAGTTTTTTTTCCTTTGGATCAAGGCATCAGAATCCCAGAGGTTCACGTTCATGATTTTGGCTGATGCCGTTTCAGTAGATATATTTGCGGTTCATAAAGTGGTGTTCGTCAGAATCGTGCTTGGCAACAACCAGAAATGCACATCTGGACACGATACCTCGGACTTCCCGGACAACCCACAGCGCCATATCCAGCATATGTGCACCCGGGAGCAAAAGTGAAGCTGAAGAGACGGCTCCTTGGGAACCACCGGGAATTGGTAAGTGAACTATACATTGCTTTATAATTTATTGTATACTGGTAAGATAAGAACTCCTCTGTCCATGATTTTTGTTGTATTCTAAATAAGAAATGCCCATCATGATTAAGGGCCACATGTATGAAAACTGTCTTGGTCTAAAACTCACTTTGTTGCCCATAGCAACCACTCAGAGCCCATAGCAACCAATCAGAGCGCCCCTTTAATTTCATATAGAGCTCTGGAAGAATGAGAGGCGCGCTCTGAGTGGTTGCTATGGGCTCTGAGTGGTTGATATGGGCAGAAAAGTTAATTTTAGACCTGGACAGTTTTCATACATGTGGCCAGAAGATCTGATATTTCTGTTTAGCCTTTGGAGCCTATGTGTGGTTTGTAATTTTGCCTTGTGCTTTCAAGACTCGGTTATGGGTTTGTGCACGCAGCATTTTTTAATTCAAAAAACGTATTGAAAACCGCTGCTTAAAACGTATCCAAACATATTCCCATAGTGCGCTGCGTGTTTGGATTCATTTTCTGTGCAACAAAAACGCACCCTTTAGTTGAAAATAAAGTGTCTGATGCGTAAAATGTATCGAGAATTGACATGTCAATTCTTGGATTGGCTCCATTAACCCTTTAACACACAAAAAAAAATATTCCTCTTCATTTTTTTCCTCCTCGCCTTCCAAAAGCCATACCATTTTTATTTTTCCACCTACATAGACATATGAGGGCTTTTTTTTGCAGGACAAGATGGACTTTTCATTGGTGTTCATATTACTATAGAAAATACTGGGGAAAAATGTGAAAAAAATGTACTTGCGCCAGGTTTGCGGGTGTTTTGTTTTTGCGGCGTTCAATCTTCAGTAAAATTATGTGTTATCTGCATTCTACAAGTTGATACGCATCCGGCAATACCAAACATGTAGGGTTTCCGTTATGTTTTGGTGGCGTAAAAAAATTCCCAAAATTTTTTATATTTTAAATTTGCACCGCGGCGCCATTTTGTGCAACCAATACATTTTTTTGTACTAACACCTATGGACGTCAGTAAAGGGTCATTTTTTGTGGGCCGAAGTGTACTTTTTATAGTTAGCAGTTTGGAATGTGTGCAATTTTTTTGATCACTTTTATTCCAATTTGTTTAGGACATAAAATGAAAACCCGCAATTTTTGCATTTGGAATTTTGTTTCTTCTACGATGTTCAGCGTACGGGATAAATGTTATATTTTTAGAGATCGGACTTTTTTGGACTCGGCGATACCAAATATGTGTAGCTTTTATTATTTTATTGTTTTTATTTGTAAAATGGTGAAAGGGGAGTGATTTGAACTTTTAATACATTGAGTCCCCCTATGGTGCTTCACCACTAGGGGGTGCGATCGTTAATACAGCCTAATGCATTGCATAGACAATGCATTAGGCTGTACCAAGATGGCGGAAGTGGGGCAAACGAGAACATGGCAGCGTTGGGAGCCTTCACAAGGCTCCCAGCTGCCATGTTAGCCTAGCAGGACTCAACGATCATATCGCTGATGCCCCGATTAGACTGAAGAATGGTGCGCAGCACCTTTTTTCATTCATTTAGACACCGCAGCCAGAGAACTATGGATTATGCCTCCTCTCCCCGCTTGTACAGTACGATCGTATTGTACACATAGGGAGATAAGTGACATGTCAATTATTCGTGACTGATACGCGCCACTAGTAATGAATGTCAATGGGGCTGGCGGGCTGCCGGACCCCCCGCGCTGCAGGAGTACGTGCGTATTAGCGTCAACTCCCGAAACACACGATCTGCAGCGCGTACTGTACGTGCCGCAGTACATTGTGTGAACATACCCTTAGAGCTGATAATATCAGAATGGTGGTTTGTATGTGACCACTACAGTGGTGACATGCTTTCTGCAAGAGGAAACAAAATGGTGGCCGAAGAGGGTGGTGCGGCGCTGGAACAAAAGTGAGGGGAGAAATAAGTATGAGGCGTCCCCCCAAAGAGCCAAAATATATCAATGAAATAATATAAAAGTGGGAAACCCCTTTAAGACAAGATAAGAGGTTTTCATGTTGGCTTTTTCCCACACCCTTAATTGCGGGGTGTTCAGTAGCCCAAAATTTAGCGGGTCTTGGGAGTGTGCTGAGGGGTACTCCCGGGTGGGGGGGCGGCCCCCGTGAGAGTTTTTAATTAAATGCATTTACTTTCTCAGTGTGAAAATTCGATAATTGTATGGGGGGGGAGGGGAGGTGAAACCCCTAGTTTCTATAAGAATGTGATTACGAAATGTTGGGGCGCGTTCGCTGTTTTTGAGCGCAGTTCGGCGTAAAATGGCAAAAAGGCCCAAAAAAAGGGGTGACTAGCTAATAATTGTTTATTGCACAGGGCAATTTGTAGTCAAAAATTTTTTTCCCGTGAATAGAAATTTTGTTTTTTATTTCAAAAGTATTAATTTTACAAGGGAAAAAATTTAAAATTTAAAGGTTTTAACCCAAGAGAAAGTTTAAAAGGCAAGTTCAACTGTTAACTTTTGGGGTGCAAATCAATTGGAAAAAACGTTCCCTCAAAGGACTGAAAGTAATTTTTTTACTGTTTTTTTTTTTTTCGGGCTCGCTGCTAAAAATTGAGTAGGAATTATAGGATGGCTTACTCCCGGCTATTAAAGGAACCTTGAACAGTGTGAAAACCCTGCATTAAGAAGCCCTTTTTTTTTTTCCCTCGTTTGCGGCTTCTCGGTAAGTAAATTGCATTGAATTGAATGTGTCCTCATGAAAATATTATTGTGAAAGTTTTTTGTTTTTTTTTAACAATCAATTTCGCAGAAATAATAAATGTACTTTAACATAAAATACAAGAATGTAAATTAACCTAAATTAGAAATTTGCGAGAAACTAGTTCTTTAATAAAAGTTGTCTTTGTTTTTCAAATGCAATTTCGATATGTTTTGTTAACTATGTTTTAAATTTATTACTATTGCTTCAAACTTCTGTTTATAAAGCTAAAAATCACAAATGTATAAAGCACCCTAATGGATATTGCAAAATTTTCACCTTTCCCCAAAATTTTTTTAAAAATGATAAAAAGATGCTGTGGTCTCAGTTTCCCGTAAATTTTTTGTAGACGTTTTTTTGAGGTTTCTTACCCTTGTCTCTTTGTTTTTTTGGTATTTGAAAAATTTTAATTTAATCCTTATTAATTCTAAGGAAAAACCATAAAATTTTTTAATATGATAATAGAAAAAGCGGATTTTACGCAAACTCAGAGAATCACCCCCTCCCTATTAAAATTCTTCCCCAGTCTCTCAAGCTGCTAATTATGGCTATCCCCTCAAAAACATGGATGCCAGTGACCCCCCTTTACGTAGATTGCTGCTGACTCCCCCCTTCTTTCAAATACACTGCTTCTCATCCTTTCTTTCTCTTGGCCTTTTCCTCACAGACTGCTGCTCATTCCTCCCTTTCTCACATCTAGACTTTTACTCTTGGACTTGAGACTGCTGTTGATTTCCCCCTATAATACACGGTCTACTATGTGGGCTGCTAAATTTTTGTCCCGAAATTTGCAATTTTTTTGAGAAATTTCTAAAAAAGTCTTCAGCACTCTAAAGATGGGGCCACTCTGTCCCTTGCTGTCCCTCTTTCTTTAAATATTGCTAAAGAGTAACTGAGATTACTGTAAAAATATTTTTTTCTATATAGTTCTTATATCTATCTTTGTAAGGGTATGTTCACACGGGGTAATTTCGGCGCGCATTTCACGTTGCATTTGCGCTCTAATACGGGCGAGATTTGCAATGAAATTATGGTAATCTGTACTTCTCATAGAGAACTATGGATTACGCCTCCTCTTCTCATTCGTACAATACGATTGTATTGTACGTGCGGGGAGATAAGTGACATGTCAATTACTTGCGGCGAACACGCGCCATGGTTAACGCATGTCCATGGGGCCTGCCGGCTGTCGCCTCCCTGCGCCGCGAGAGTACGCACGTATTATAGCGAGCTCCCGAAACACACGATGTACTGCGCCGCGTACTGTACATGCCGCAGTACATCGTGTGAACATAGCCTAACTGTCGCTATTTCTTGATAGCAAAACATAATATCGGAGCAAACCTTATGGGTTTCCTGTAGCTCATTGGCTACCCGAACCAACACATCATAACCATACCTGAATACACCGAAGCATTTTCCACAGAAAATCTAAAAGGCCCCTGATGACATTGACAAAACTGGTCACTAAAGCCTGACACTCGCTGGGTTAGCTTTACTATAGCACTTATGCCAGAATTCTCGAGCAATTTACACCATAATTGTGCAGTACATGCTTTACACCAGGGGTCCACAACTCCAGTCCTCAAGGTCCCACCAACAGGTCATGTTTTCTGGCTTTCCTTAGCAGTGTATAGGTGATGTAATTGTCAGTGCATTCTGTGGGAGATCCTGAAAACATGGGTCTTGAGGACTGGATTTGGGGAACACTGCTTTACACCATCTTTATCGTGTGTTTTAGACACCGTTCTGTCACATCTGACCTAAAAGGTTGTGACTTCCATTAAAGGGCATGACTTGGCAAACAGCAGCATCTGCCAAAATGTCAAGATCTTACCACATTTGTTAGTACAAACTAAGACAAATAATTAATATTGTAAAGTTAGACAGAAGTGTCTAAATATGCTAAATTTATCAATGCACAAGGAGTCTGGGATATTAGACTATCTACTCCAAGTTTACATTTAAGTATTTTAACATTAATCTGCTCCAATGACTACAACTAACCACAAAGAAAACAGGGGGGGGGGGGGGGGGGGTAAGCGCTGAAGTCCTAATATAACTTATCCAATAGAAGAAAATGCAATAGGCCGTCCATAGGCAAGGTGGCCCAACTCTCACCTCCAGAAATCCAAAAAACGCAGAGCAAGGACGTCGGCATAAAATCTTTTTATTTAGAATCCAGAGTACACAATTTCAGCACCGTTTCGGCTCAAAAAACAGCCCGGTCTTGAGAAAGGCTTGGTCTGTTTTTTTGAGCCGAACAGGGGTTGAAATTTTGTACGCTGAATTCTAAAAAAAAAGACGATGTTATTCTGTCGTCCTTGCTCTACGTTTTTTGTACAACTAACCACAGTCATCAAATTCTAGTCTTGGATCAAACCTTATTTCCAGAACTCTGGTATGTTGAGTGATGGCGCTATTCTAGAGAAAATGTTGGTTTTGGAGTAAATCCTGTAAAACTGTATTGCGCTATGCAATGTTTAATGTTCTTGATTAGTCATGGTGAAAATGCATTGTTGTGGCTTTTTAAAAAATAATTTGACATTTTATTCTTTACAAAGTCGAATTAAATTGTTTACATGGTAAACCGTATAATATTAGACATGTATAAAACTTAAAGGGGAGTTCAAAACGCTTGTCTGTCCTTTGCGGCGTGATAACTGGATGTCTTCCAAATAGGTGCAGAAGGTAATATCGTATAAAAATTCTATTTATTAGACAAGTTCATTAGAACATATATAGTATTATTCGTGCAAACAATGTGCTACTTGCATTTGGTTGGTAAGTAAATCGTAGACCAGCGAAAAGTCCAACCAGGATCAAAAAAGTTCATTCCAACGGCCAATCTGCATTCTGAAAGCCAAATCATGGAGTAAAGACAGACAGACGGGTTCACGTTGAGCGTGCAACGTTTCAGGGAGAGCACTTCCCCTTTCTCAAGGTGCTCTCCCTGAAACATTGCACTTTCAACTTGGCCCCCGCCTGTCTGCCTTTACTCCACGATTTGGCTTACAGAATGCAGATGGGCCATTGGAGTGAACTTGTTTGATCCTGGTTGGACTTTTCGCTAATCTACGATCAACTAAATGCAAGTAGCATACTGTTTGCACGAATAAGGCTATATATGTTCTAATGAACTTGTCTAATAAATAGAATTTTTGTACAATATTACCTCCTGCACCTATTTCGAAGTTTTTTATATACAGGAAAGTGAGGAATCCTGTAATGCAGGTGTGACGGGAAGACCAGGAACATTTAACTATATCAACACCAGATCATTTTTATCACTAAATGGTAAACAGTATAATATTAGATAGATGTAGCAAACTTAAAGGGGAGTTCAAAATGCTTGTCTGTCCATCGGGGCATGATAATGGGGAGGCCACCAGGCCGGAACGGGAGCGTCCTGGAGGTAATTGATTTTGTTCCATTTTTAATCTCCCCGAAGGAGAGAAGAGCTTTTTGAACACCTATAGCACCCATTTAAATTTGACAGATAACTTTCTGTGCCATAAGGTGTCATTGCAACTTTTTCAATGGCTTTTATTGTGATCCAAGATGAGATGATCCAAAAAGTCATGAAATCAGTTTAAGTCAAGCTCCTCAGTATTTTATAGATTTAATAAAATAGGGTTGCATTTTAACAGCTATGTATAACTTATTTTTTTTTGGGGGGTTTAGATGAAAATCCTGAACAATGAGGTTAATCCAGCTATCCAGTCTTGTACTATGTGGACTCCTGCTGAATGCGCACACTACCACAGATAATGGCAGATGTGAAGAAGTCACCAATACCTGTGCGGTTATATCATGCAGTACACAGAGCCCCAGTGGACTGCCTGGAAGAGATGGGAGAGATGGCAAGGAAGGACCTAAAGGAGATAAGGGAGATCGAGGTAAATGATCTCATGCAGGATACAGCAGAGGACACTTAAGGTGACATGTCCCAATTCGCCAATGCCAGTTTTTTGGTCTATTTTGCGCTAAAACCACTTTTGACGCCATATTCTATGTTTATAAAATGACTGTCGTAAGACACCAAACACTAGGCGCAATTACGCCCCCGTCTCGCGCAGTGCGCCTATTGAGCACATAACATAAGGTAGGTGCCTCTGTCGGGCAAGTACGCCTCTATAGCGCTTACATAATAACCAGATACCAAATGAAAAAAAAACAAAATATGCTATGCGCCGGCAGAATTCGCGCAATGCGCCTTTTTCGTCCGCAAGGCCTTTTTGGCTCATTAAGGTATACCTGGATCATTTATTGAAATGTATCCGGACTGCAGGCTACAACTTACACTGATTTAACTGACGCCTAAAAGCTGAGCCATGGATGCATCACTTTTCGGACATGTCGCCCTTAATCTTATTGTTTATTAACTTTTCTAGTACAAGTAAATTGAAATATAATTGACACCAAAACTAGTGAAATACTGTAAGGGCTATGGTCAGTATTACTTCAGTCCCAGTTTAATTCATCGGCGCTAATGTTTAAGTTCCATCGTAGAAAATATCTTCTGTCAAACTCGCAGGTGCTAGGTACAGGATCATCTCTTCCATTGGGCACACCATTTCACAAGGCATCTCTTCCATTGGGCACACCTGGAAGTTGCCCGGGGGCCCCCAAGTATTGGGGCCCCACAAGTATTGGGGCCCCAAGCCACTATTTGTCCCAGGAATACAAGAAACATACCATGGATACCTTGCTTGGCTTTGCTTATTTAATGGTTTGTGTGTTTTTAGGATGTGCAAACAGTTAAACACTATGGTGGAGAAGAGAGTCAAAGGCTCCCTGCCCTGCCAATTAGTCTTGTAGGCTGCAGGCTACCGGTTTCCAGACTTAAGTGGCGTGATGATATGCCTGTGCTTGGGGCAAAGAGGGAGTTTGAGGCATGGCCAAGTGTGATGTCGTATGTTGGCAGGGCCCATGCAGCGCTATGCCCAGGGGCCCATAATTTTGTTAAGACGGCTCTGACTAGGTAGTATGTTTGGTTCTTCAAAAGAAGTTCAGCTTTGCAAGGTACTTAGTCTACTCAAACTGTTCCTGATGGACCATGATGATGGAAATAAAGAGAACTAAAATCAGGGCGAGGGTGGGGAGTCGTATTAAGTAGGACGAGTAGCCAAGGAGGGTGCATAACGTTGTGGTTTTACAGATCTATGCTTAGAGAGAGGGAATAGTGGAAGTATGGTTTTAGAGTAGTTGAGGAATGTTTGCCTTTTGGCTCTATTACCTCGAATAAACGTCCTCAGCTTGAGCACATTCTTGCTTCATCAAAGCCTCTAGATTTAGGAGGATGGAGAAGCGATTTAAAGGGAGTGATTGTCATGATGGGGTGGCTTTGCTCTTAGTCATCAGTTTTATTAAGGATCTTATAAATTTGAGCCATGCCTTGTTTAATCTATATTTTCTCCCATCCTGCTCAGGTCCACAAGGATCTCGAGGAGCTCAGGGACCTCCTGGAAAACTGGGCCCTCCTGGAGTAAAAGGAGAGAAAGGATCCGTCGGACAAAAAGGAGAGCAGGGTGTCAGTGCTACCTCAGGTACAATGAAGTAGTTGGGTGGGAATAGGTGGACCCTGTCTTGAATCCTTGTTTCTCTTTACAGGGTAAATAGACTTTGCAACTCTTTTTACATTTTTCCTTGCAGATACCAATCTATCAGTGAGAGGAGATGGTGGAAAGACATAACATAGGAATAACACAGGATTTGCTTATAGCCTGTAATCATAGTAATAGGGTTACAGAAAACCTGAACTCATATAATGATACCACATTTATCATTTGGAATATTTATGCACAGTTCACACGGTTTATTGCCGACGTAATTGCGGGGACGGATTTCGCCCCGCAATTATGCCTGCACCCGTGCAGTTGGAGCTGAGTTAGCGGGGAGGGCCGGCAGCTCGCTGGCACCATAGACATTGCATTATTCATGGCGCGTACACGCCGTAAATAATGTGCATGTCACTTTCTCCCCGCTCGGCAAAGAGGAGACGGAATCCATAATTCTCTAGAGACTGTGGCTATACCGTAGTTACTGGGACGGATTCCAGCCGTATTGGGAGCGCAAATATTTGACCACATATTTTTGATCAAAAGTAGGTGTTAAGCTGCCCACGGACTGTTCAACGTGATCTCAAAATTGGGCAGTCCTATGCTAGCTTTAAACCTCTCTTGGCTCGATTGAGAGGTGTAAAGATAGCATAGCGGACCTGCCCGATTTTGAGATCACGTTGATAGTCGTGGCAGCTTAAACATCTTTTTGATCGAAAATATTGAAAACCGAGAGTCTCAAAGTTTTTTCATCTGTATGATAGATGGCATAAAATGCTTCTTAGGGATTTCCACGTAGTGTATAACAAAATTATAAAGCACAAATTAACCTTAATATTAATATGCTGATTAACCTTAATATTAATATGCTGATTAACCTTAATATTAAAACCACCTCCAGAAATTTGGGTAAATCCCTAATTGGGCTGATAAAATAGTTGGAGTCCATTCCTTGACAGAATCAGACTTTGGATGGTGTCCTTCTGATAACCTGGAATCTCAGGGCCTGGTTCTGTTATGAGCCTGAGATTCCATCCAAGTTTACAGAACAAAAGTCTAGCATGCATCGTTAACTTTTGCTACCACGTTTCCCCGAAAGTAAGACCTCCCCCGAAAATAAGACCTAGTGCGGTTGTTTTTTCTTTTTATATATTATTTTGCCCCCCCCCCCCCTCCAAGCTTTCGAATTATAAGCCACCTCCAAATAGAACCCAGCGGCGTCCATTGCTACAGAGCACCTACACCTCCCACAAACGCACCAAAATGATAGTAGATGAAGTATACATTCTCAAATGTCATTAACAATGACAGAGGAATTAGCTCAGTGATTAAAGGTATAGAAGGCTTTTATTTTCACTTTGCAAGTCAGGACAGATCCACTAGAAAACTGAGGAACATACCAACTCTGTCAGGGGGAGCTGAGGCATAGCTGCTTGTAGCAGGGTGAAATCTCGAGATCCTCACTAAATACACTGGAGCACAGCACACTGAGCAACATCATGTGATCTGAAAGTTACCTGGTTACTCGTTCAGTGTGGGCAGATTATGCCTGCATGTCTTTTTGATGAAGGACTGCATATATTAATTATGATTTTTTTTTGTCGACCATTATGTGAATTCTTCATGAAAAAATAAGATCTAATACCTTGACAAAATTAAGACCTAGGGCACCTTAGATCAAAAAATGAATACACTGTCCTTATTTTGGGGAAACAGGGTCTAAAAATAACAGTATTCACTGTGGTCAAATACCAAGTGGGTTATGTATCGAACTATGATAGTAATATATTTGTGTTTTCTCATAGAGGTTGATGTCGTCAAGGACCAATTAAATGCATTTCAAAAAGAACTGGAGACCTTTCAAGCGAGCCTTACAAAATATAAAAAAAGTAATAAGCCCTTGATATGTCACTTATCATTTGGATTCTCTTTCATACACTCTTGGGGCATATTCAGATGGCGCAAATTTGTTGCATAAATTTCAGTGACTATCCTACTGATCAGAATAAGACTTAAAGGGGTTGTCTCACTACATTGATTCATCTTACCGCAGTCCTGTTATCTTGGTTTCATTTTGAATTCAGAGGCGTGTTTACGGCTCCACTATGACAGCAGTATGACAGCCAGGTTCTGTAGCGATAGCAAACCATCGCTGGCAGCCTATCATGAGAGATCACACACAAGGTCTGTAAGCGTGATACAACCAGTGCTTGTGCAGCCTATCAGGAGAGCTTCAAACAGGGTCATGTAGCTATACAACCACGCTGGCAGCCTATCAGAGAGATCACACAGGTCTGGTAGCTATAAGCAACCAGCAACAGGCACCCTATCGGGAGAGCTCATATAGGTCTGCATAGCATATATCAAGCAGTGCTGGCAGCCCTATCAGGAGAGATCATAAACAGGTCTGTAGCAAGAGCAACCAGCGCTGCAGCCTATCAGAGAGATCAAACAGGTCTGAGTAGCTATCAGCAACCAGCCCTGGCAGCCAATCATGAGAGAACAAACAGGTCTGTAGCTATGCGACCAGCATTGGCCAGCCTAATCATGAGAGCTCATACAGGTCTGTAGCTATAGCAACCTTGTGGCTGGCAGCCTATCATGAGCAGATCAAACTGGTCTTAAGCTATAGCGACCAGTGCTGGCATGCCTATCAGGAGAGTCAACGGTTTCTTAGCTATAGCGCGACCACACGGCTGCTATCAGGAGAGCTCATACAGTTCTGTAGCTATAGCAACCAGTGCTGGGCAGCCCATTCAGGAGACACAGATTCAAAACAGTCTGTAGCATAACAACCTGAGGAGCTGATGCAGCGCCATACAAGAGGGGATATCTAGGAAATAGGTAGAAGAAACACTGTTTAATATGACACATATTACAAAGTGACTTGTTTTTGCAAGATCTTTAACATAAAAAGCAGCGATCCTTGTAGTGAGACGACCCCTTTTAAAGGAATCCATCCAAAAACTACCCTAATACGAATGGAACAGATTTTTCTGTCACTTTCAATTTCTGCAACCAATTTGCCGCATGTTAACCAGTAACTCATCATGGTAGATTTATCCAAATGTAATCTCAATCGTGTGTGTTGTACTCTTTGTGTAAACATCCAGAATGCATGGGCATAAAGTAAGTGAACTCTTAAATTTACCAACCTTTACACCTCCCTCTTGGAACAGTCGCCTCCACCAAGTGTTTCATGATGCTACAAATAAGAGTTTTCTTGCAGTGTGTGAGTAGTGTTTTGTTCATTCTTATTGCATGCAAAGACCTCTTGGGTTCAGGCAGGGGTGCCAATAGGGTAGTACGGGCAGTACACCTATCAGGAGCCCTAATCTAAAAGGGGCCCCACTGTTATGGAACTATTACAGGGCTTGTCTCACTACAAGGATCGCTGCTTTTTTATGTTAAAGATCTTGCAAAAACAACTCGCTTTGCAATATGTGTCCATTAACCGTGTCCTACCTATTCCTGGATATCCCCTCTTGTATGGGCTGCATCAGCTCCTCAGGTCGCTATAGCTACAGACCTGTTTAAACTCTCCTGATAGGCTGCCAGCACTGGTTGTTATAGCTATAGACCTGTTTCAACTCTCCTGATAGGCTGCCAGCACTGGTTGTTATAGCTATAGACCTGTATGAGCTCTCCTGATAGGCTGCCAGCACTGGTCGCTATAGCTACAGACCTATTCAATCTCTCCTGATACACTGCCAGCACTGGGTGCTATAGCTACAGACCTGTTTGATCTCTCCTGATAGGCTGTCAGCACTGGTTACTATAGCTACAGACCTGTTTGATCTCTCCTGATAGGCTGCCAGTGCTTGTTGCTATAGCTACAGACCTGATTGATCTATACTGATAGGCTGCCAGCACTGGTTGCTATAGCTACAGACCTGGCTTCTATTGCAGCCTAGTAGAAGTCAGTAAACATGCCCCTGAATTCAAAATGAACCCAAGAAAACAGGACTGAGGTGATATGAATCAGTGTAGTGAGACAACCACTTTAATGGGCGGGGGCCGTATTTGATTTGGCTGTATTGGGCCCTAAACGGTTAATAGATGACTAATGGCATCATTGGGTTCAGGCCACAACATCTCAATAAGGTCAATGTTAAGACATTTTTTGCTTTTCGAAACTTAAACATTCCTGCTTTTTATCGGTTTCAGTTCTCCTCTTCCATGGTGGTAAACAGTCTGGTGACAAAGTATTTGTAACTAATGGCCTCGAGGAAAATTTTGAGAATGCTCAGAAGATGTGCAAAGAAGCCGGCGGTGCCCTGGCAACCCCAAAAAAATGCAGCCGAGAATAGTGCAGCGCAAGAAATACTCCACACCAAGGGGGAGTCGGCCAAAGCTTTTTTGGGAATATCCGACTTGCAAGTCGAAGGTATATTTAGATATTTATTGGGTGAGAAGATCGTGTTCACCAACTGGAACCTGGGAGAACCAAATAATAGCAAGGACAATGAAGACTGTGTGGAGATTCAAGACAATGGCAAATGGAATGACATTCCGTGTAATCTGCTTCGACTAGTTATATGTGAATTTCAATAAAAGTAATCCAAGCAGGACAATGTTCATCATGGGAAATAATTCAGATTAAGATGATGCAAAATGTTAAAACCCAAACTTCATTCCATATTCATTAAAATTATCTTTTGGTTTCAAGTACAGTAGTCACTATGATAAGGCTCAAAATCCATCAGAAAGAAATGCATCACTTGTCTTTTAAAGTTAAAGCGTCAACAAAAAATGACTTATTTAAGTCCCATTTTTATGTTAAAAACAATTTTATTTTAAATTTTTCATATCACTTTCAATATTTTTTTAATAATTAAGTCCTGCAGTTTTCAGTTTGGCCACTAGTCCTTATTTGCACTACTTTAACAGCAGTCAGAGAGATGCTTTACAGTAGCTTCATGCACATAGGAGATTTAAGACTGACTCAGTCCCATTCACTTCTGTTTAGCCCTGGGGTCTCTGCTCGTTACTCCTGCCATTTTATTAACTGTTACAGTTTTGGTGGCTCCAGTGACTTTTCTCATTCTCTTTTCTCTGTTGCCTGCTCATGAGTTTGAGGGAATTTTTTTTTTTTTCATATTTTCAATATATGTTTTCACTTTGGCCACTAGGCCTTGTTTGCACTGCCTTAACAGCAGTCAGAGAGATATTTTACAGTAACTTCATGCACATAGGAGTCTTAAGACTGAGACTCAGTCCCATTGACTTCTTTAGGAGAGTTTTCTAGTCATGATCTGTGACCTGGGAAGAAGTCACTGTGCAGGGAGGTGAAAGGGTGAACTTGTGACTATCTCCTCTTGTGACTGGTGCATCCTGTGTTATCTTTTCACATTGGTATCTCCTTTCAGTTTGACCCTCTTTGTGCTGATAATGAGCAGACTACTGAGAATCTTTCTCTACAGAACAGGAAGTGTCAGACTATTAGGCTTAGTGGCCGAAGTGAAAACTGCAGGACTTATTTAAAAAATATTGAAAGTGATGTGGAAAATTAAAAAGAAATATAACCAAAAATTCTTAAAAAATGTGTTTAACATAAAAACGTGAGTTAAACAATAACTTTTTATTACGCATTCTCTTTAACTGAATATGGACTGAAGTTTTGATGTTAACCTTGCATTGTCTATTGCAATTAACTTTAAATTATCAGTCCAAGAACTCTGGTTCTGGCTATTTAACTTAAAATCTGCAGTCACACTCACTATGGTATCCAGGCCATTGCAAAGTTGTGTAGTGATCCCTCCTTCCCGGTTCCAACATTATGCAAATCTTATTTGTTATTACAGGAATAGTTTGGATGTGACAGTCCTCTAAAAGTCTAAAGAGTTAAGAGTTCAGTTACTTTTCTCCCTGCACTATAGAGGTTTACTTCATGTGCTCAATAAAAGACATAAGAACAATGTGTGTGGTGGTTGTTTTAGTTAGATCATACTAATCTATAATTTTGGGATGAGACTGTTCAATTCAGGTTTTTAAAGCAGATTTTGAAGCCGGAACCATAGGGCTTAGAGCTTCTGGGCACCAATGCAAAATCTATAACAAGGCCCCCGCCAAAATATGTTCCACTTAAAACACTAGTGTTTTCCTATGTTGTAGGAGGCCACTTGCCCTCCCTCAGACTCCAGGGCCCGGTAGAGACTGCTACCTCTGCACCCCCTATAGCTACGCCCCTGGCTGAAACCAAGACTGGATCAGAATTGGAGGACACATATTGGGGAAAGACCAACTTTTCATTGCTTGCATTTAAAAAGCTGAATGTTTAACTCCTTATCGACCACCCGCCGACTTTAGACTTCGGCTGGTGCAGGTCGTTCATCTGCAGTGACTTCTTAAGACGTCGCTGCAGACATCGGAGTTAGCGGCTCCGTGCGCTGCAGCTGCGCTGAGATTGGGGATGTACTATACAGCCCTGATCCCAGAGCATCTCTTACAAGCACCGGGGAGTGGGGGAACCTCCTCAACAAGGTGCTTTAACCCTTTGATTGCGGCGAATCGTCACCGCAGCGCAATCAAAGGGTTCCCCTGCTCTGTCTGGTGATCGGAACACCCGGTGATCCGACAGAGCCCGGGGAACGGCTGCACAGTCAGCCTTGGGGACCTAGAGTTGCCCCAGAGCTGACTGTGTAATAAGCCAGTGACCAGGGCAGACTGTGTGCTGTCCTGATCACTACCTGTGTCAGTCTGACACAGATTATAATGTATTAGCATATATGAATATGCTATGTCATTACCAAGAGTAAAAAAGTAGTGTCCCATTTTTTGTATGTTTTTTTCTGTAAATTGTTAGTGTAGGGACTCACAAGACATGAGGAGCCGTGACGAGGCTTGTGAGCTTGTGTATTGGGGCCCCCCATACCAACTAATACCTCATATTTAAAATTTTTCCAGTATGTCATAATTTTTATCTGCCCAACAGTGCTGGGGAGCGGAGGGCGCCTGTGTTTTGTGTTGGACACCTAGGTAGTGCTGGGAAGTCTGTCTGATAGTATGGGTGTCACTAATAGGTTGTAAGCCAGCATGGTGCACCACACGTATCTGTATTTATGGCACCCTTTTGTATCGCCTTATATGCAATTGTAGTGCCAGCAATCACCCCCCTCATGCAGTGAGAGTGTGTGAGTGGTTGTTTTATTGGTATTTTTGCATTTGTGCAATCTCCCCATGCATTATACTGCGTCTTTTTCTGCATGCTGGTGTGAACAGGTGTCAAGTTGGTGTGTAGTTTTTCATCTAATTGTTCCCCTACCAGTGAGGGTATGTGATCTTTTGCTCAAGCAATTAGCTGCACCTGTTAATTTTTCCCAGTTAGCATAAAGGCCAGAGTTGCCAGATTCTGGGGTCAGTTTAGTCCAGCCATTGAGCTGTGAACATGCCCCAAAGAATTTGAGTTTTTTTCCCCACCTCAGATAGGATCATAGGGCAGGTTACCACCAGAAGTAGTCCCATGGTCATTTGTTTTGCAATATGCGAAGGATTGAGGCTGTGACTGGATCTACTGAACTGTGAGTGTTTATCCAACTTCCTTTGAGCATATTTGTGTAACTATATAATCGCATCTCTTTTCATTGTATTTTCTTGCCTTATCATTATTGACCCTAATTTATATATACAGGTTAGTAGTTACTAATATTGAAGCCTAAATGGTCACGTGTGTTTTTTTCTTGGGTTGTTTTAATGTATATCAAAGTTTTGAATCTTTTACTGGGAATTTAAATATTTTTTTCTGTGAGCAACTTTCTGAAAAATTCTTGGTACTACAGGCAGTTCCCAACTTGTGTCGTTCCGACTTACGTCTGTCCCCTAGTTACGAACAGGGACCGGAACGACGCAAGCCAGGGACAGCCGGGCGCTGCGGTGGCCTGGGCGCTGTCGGCGATCTTCGCAGCTATATGTGACTCCTGGGAGCGCATACAGCTGACTCTCCGGTCCGCATCGACGTCCGGGCACTGCCATGGCCCGGGCACCGTCGGGGATCGCTTCGGCTGTATGTGACTCCTCCCGGAGTGCATGCAGCGGAAGACTCTATTGCAGAGCAGAGAGCGAGGGGGACATACCTGCCTCTACCTGCTATGGGGGACATATACCTGCCTAGGGGGGACATACCTGCCTATACCTGCTATGGGGGACATATGCCTGCCTATACCTACTATGGGGGACATATACCTGCCTATAGGGGACATACCTGCCTATACCTGCTATGAGGGACATATACTTGCCTATACCTGCTATGGGGGATATATACCTGCCTATGGGAACATACCTGCCTATACCTGCTATAAGGGACATATACCTGCCTATACCTGCCTATGGAGAACATACCTGCCTATACCTGCTATAAGGGACATATACCTGCCTATACCTGCTATGGGGGACATATACCTGCCTATGGGGAACATACCTGCCTATACCTGCTATAAGGGACATATACCTGCCTATACCTGCTATGGGGGACATATACCTGCCTATAGGGGACATACCTGCCTATACCTGTCTATAGGGGACATATACCTGCCTATACCTGCTATGGGGGATATATACCTGCCTTTGGGGGACATACCTGCCTATACCTGCTATAAGGGACATATACCTGCCTATACCTGCTATGGTGAACATACCTGCCTATACCTGCTATAAGGGACATATACCTGCCTATACCTGCTATGGGTGACATTTACCTGCCTATGGGGAACATACCTGCCTATACCTGCTATAAGGGACATATACCTGCCTATAACTGCTATGGGGGACCTATACCTGCTATGGGGAACATACCTGCTATGGGGACATATACCTGCTTATAATTACATACCACACTATACATATACACCATACATATACTAAATATATTGGTTCTGACTTACATGCAAATTCAACTTAAGAACAAACCTACAGTCCCTAACCCATATGTAACCCGGGGACTGCCTGTATTTGATATAACCACCCACTGGACTCTTTAACCCAGAATGAAGATAAATTAAGTTAAACTTCTCCTGAATCTTATCTTAGAATTTACATCTCAATCTTCTTTATACTCTATAGCATGCTGCCTGCTGATCAGATGGCATGTTCAATGTGACAGGTACCTTTTAAGAGAGAAAATCTGTGAACATTTGTGAAGACCACGTGTATTGTTCACCTAAGCAAAACGACCAGAGAGATCATTTGTCCTTAGAACTATTTATCCCGGTTACTGCACACCCTGTTAGTTTTGTAAAAGCGAAATTTATAGAAAGAGCTTGAAACTAAACAAATGCGAAGGTCAAGATACAAAGTCTACGTTAACTGGTGGAAAATGCCCAGAAATTTTTGATCTCTGACCTTTTCTCCTGATCTGTTTTCAAATGTTAAACAACTATTCCAAGGACTAATTTGTTGCCTTCTGGTAATGAAGTCAGTTTCTTGTAAAATGACTGAAATATTAAGCATTTTCTTTACATTTACTTCCTTTCCAATTAGTTCTGGCCACACAAAAAGTTCCCACAATAATTGACAAACCTTCCCAAGTCATTCATGTTATGAAATGGGGTCCAATGCCTCTGTCAATGGAATAACTAATCTAGCTGCTAGAATAAACCAGTCGTTCCAACAGTTTTTGATGTGTTGCACATATTTTTGGAATATATCCCCTAGATCAGTGGTCTTCAAACTGCGGCCCTCCAGCTGTTGGGAAACTACAACTCCCATCATGCTCACTGTTATAGATTATATAAATGCGTGATGGGAGTTGTAGTTTCCCAACAGCTGGAGGGTCGCAGTTTGAAGACCCCTGATCTAGGGGATATATTCCAAAAATATGTGCATGAGAGTGAACCTTCCATGAAAGACATGCTATCATAATAACTGTTTCCACCCACAATGGGTAAACTTTTAAGAGGGAAAAATGGGCAGTGAGTAGGTAGGATGTTCATTTCATTATAAATTTTGCCATCAAGGCATTGGGCTCGGTTAGGTAAGCTAGATATTCCTGTTAAATTAGACCTAATGGACTGTGGGCTTCTCCTTTAAAGGGAATGTGTAATCAAAAAATAGTTATTGTTTAACTTACGTTTTTATGTTAAACACATTTTTTAAGAATTTTTGGTTATATATTTTTTTTTAATTTTCCATATCACTTTCAATATATTTTAATAATTCTAAAGTCCTGCAGGTTTCACTTTGGTCACTAAGCCTAATAATTGTCTGACACTTATGGGTATTTAATCACTTTTCTAAATATATGTGATTACAAAAAGTGAAGCCTGTGAGAGCTACAGCATTGCTCAGTCCCCCTTAGTTTCCCGAAAGTTTACATTAGACATGACCAGGAGCTGATGACAGGCAGCTGATCTGGCCGCGCTTGCGTGTTTGCACTTCTTATCTGATGACAGGGAACATGAAGGAGCTTGCAAGGGGCTGGGGAGAAAGTGCAGTGTAAAGAGTCCCGTCTGCTGTATAGAGAATCCACTGGTTGTAATGTAATTATTTGAGTAAACTTTAGAGACGCTCCCTGCTTCCTCACTCTTCGCTCACCCCCTCCCTCTCACCACTGCAGCAGTTCATGACTTAGCATGCTTCGTTTATATTCTCCCCTGAGCTGATAAGGAGGTAAGGAACTCGCTTCGTGGCAAAACCCCTTTAGTGGGTTAAAATCCATTCTTGGCTTTGCCTTCTATTTTTGAAAGCACCTGAAAGACCACAATTATCAATCAATTTATAATGTTATAAATCCAGGTCATTCTATAGGGTTTCCATTTTCCTGCATTTGTGTATACTACAAATACAGAAGTGGAAAATCAAGGAGTCCATACTGTTCTGTCACAGGAGCCCTCTGTTGTAAGGACATAGCTCAGTCATCAAAGGAAGCTGTAACATTGAACTTGCTCTTTGGCCTGCAGGGAGCACATTCTAGAAAAGGAGGAGCTGAACAGACTGAAAAATAGTTGTTTAGAAAGATTTAGTAGAACTTGCAACCTTTTTCATTGAATTTACAGGTTATTCTGGGTTAAGGAGTCCAGTGGGTGGTCTTATTGAATGACAGACTTCCTGGTATGAGTGCATCTACAGAGATAGCAAATAATTGCATCGGACTTCCTGGTTAGTGGAACGCATTTGACATGCATTATTGTGTCATGCATAGATGCGCCGAATATTCTGCGCTCTACTTCCAGGTATATCTGGGACGCTCGGACTATGACATGTGCGTTGGGCATCTACGTGATCCTAGTGCGCAGGTGCGTTCTTTTATTATTAGGTTTTACAGCTGTTTTGAGGTGAGCATTCAAATATGAAGATTGCGATTAGGTTGTCTGTTTTCTATGGGGAGGAGATTAGTTCTTTATATGGAGGATACTATTTATCACAGTTCACCCTTTCACCTCCCTGCACAATGACTTCTTCCCAGGTCACAGAGCATGGCTGGAAAACTCTCCTATAGAAGTGAATGGGACTGAGTCAGTCTTAAGTCTCCTATGTGCATGAAGCTACTGTAAAGCATCTTTCTGACTGCTGTTAAAGCAGTGCAAACAAGGCCTAGTGGCCAAAGTGAAAACTGCAAGGCTTAAGAATTATTAAAATATATTTAGTTATATGAAAAATTAAAAAAAATACAATAAAAAATGTTTATCATAAAAACGGGACTTAAACAATTAGTCATTTTTTTTTGATGACCTATTCCCTTTAAAAAAAAACGTTCATGACTCGTGAGCAGGCAACAGAGAAAAGAGAATGAGAAAGGCCACTGGAGCCACCAAAACTGTAACGGTTAATACAATGGCAGGAGTCACGTGCAGAGACCCCAGGGCTAAACGGATTCTGGGGCAGTAGCAGCTGTAGTAACTGGATTCCTGGGGTAGTCTAAGGCCATGTTTACACGGCTTATTTTGGGATGGAATTAAGTCCATAATTTGCGCCGTACTGTGCGAATTACGGCTGAAATCCGTCCCAGTTATTACGGTAATCAACAGTTCTCATGGAGAACTATGGATTCCGTCTCCTCTCCCCGCTCGCACAATACGGCGAGCGGAGAGAGAAGTGACATGCTACTTATTCATGGTGTATACACGCCGTGGATAATGCATGTCTATTCCGCCCCGCCCCCGTACACACGGCGTAATTGCGGGCGAAATACGTCCCGCAATTAAGCCGTGTGAACATAGCCTAATAGGAGCTCAGTCTCGTTTGTTATTGAAGGTGGACTCAGGATTTAACGTGAATGAGCAAAGATGGACTAAATGCTACAACCTTGTATCGACCGATGGTAGAGTTGCTGTGTTGGCAAACTCAAAATGGTAAGACTATCCTCACCTTTTAGTAAAGTTGTCCCTAAGGGAGGGTGTCCCCCAACATCAAATTTGGATATCATAAGTAAAGGAAATACAAAGCAACAAGGATTTTGTTCTTAATAGATTTATTTGACTAGAACAAGCTAATTTATGGGATCTTAAATGCATCAGTGAACTAATTTATAAAACTCTCTCAACCAGTATCTCGGCAAACCATATAATGACTACAGTCCAAAATATTTATGACAGAATAGTTGCTTTGAAATTCCCATTCCAATTTTTCCTCAAGCGACACCTTTTGTTTCTGATAAAATGGCCAAATAAGTGGTTGGCCAGATTGATATTTTTTGGCTTGGCTCCTGCACGGCATGAGATACTTTTCGATAATTTACCAATGCTTAAAGAGCTCGGTGTAAAGTGATATAACAGATGTTGAAGACGAAAGCTTTTTCTGCCCCTGTGGATTCAGGTAATAATTGTTGGCATGATATAACCGGCCGCCATGTTGGCACTGTCTCCCAAGAAATTATTTTGGCTGGATGTTCTTGAAAGCCTCCACTGACTGACAGAAGTATGCAGTCAACTTGAGGTTGAAATATGAGAATAGGAACATGCAGATTTATAGTAAAGCTGAAAGAGGAGAAGGACCTGGAGACTAAGTGGATGCACCTAAGAACCTACCAAACAAGGTAATCTATGTTTCTGCATGTGTGAAAACTTGAAGGATTTTCTGGACACTTTTATGTCTGTTATATTCAAGGGATTTATAGTTGGTAGAGTGACATTGCATGGTTGTGTTGGCCTCCGTTGACATGTTTGTATGGTCAAGCAACAAAAAATCTAAGGCAAAATAAGTATAAAACTGACAAAAATATCAACTCCCTATGAAGCATTCATATAGCCAGGTCTTAAAACCTTAAGTGCAGTGGTTGTGCATTTGAATTGTATACCACCCTAGCGACCAAGGGGATACAAAGACATAAAGACATTTTCCAAAATATATTGTTTTTGTTCCTCTGTTTTCCCAAGGGAGATACAAGTAATTTATCCCTCCCTGGCTATTCATTCCCTCAAAACTGCCCTGTAAACAATACCCCCTCTTTTTTGTTCTTGAGATAGCAGTGAGTGACATCATCACACGGGTCTCACAGTGTCCTGTGCGCCAGCATAAAAAGCTTGTTTTTAAAAAAAACAGAATGTAATTAGGGCTTTTGTTTGGGGGATCAATAAAAAGTCCTTTATATTTTAAAAGGGTAATCTGATCAAATTTAGAAAAAATGAAAGCACAGAGGCATGGAGCTGTACAAGAAAGCTGTATGAAAATTAGTCAGTCTGACCCAGGAAGTGGCAGAGTATTTCATTCATGCATCCTTTGAAACTCTGTAGGGAGACAACTCCTTTAAGTGCAGTGGTTGTGCATTTGAACTGTCAACCACCCTAGGAAAAAGGGATACAAAGACAAGAGAAAATGTCCGACACATCCGTGCAAAGTAAACCATAGCCTTATTAGTTCTTAGTTCATATCCACAGAAAAACCTTTTTACAAAGATCACAGGTGATTTTTTTTGCAATTGAAGCATGCAAGTTTTTGCTGATGCAAAGCTGTGTGTTTGAATCGTGTAGGCATCACCTTTTGGACCTTCTTTTTAAATGTTACACTGGTTTTTAAGAAAGGGTTACTAAAGCTGTGGTTTACTTTTCATGGCTAGGGAAAATTTCCATTTCTTATACAAGGCAAGATTTGGATAAAAATGCAATACAATTACTTTTGTCAAAACAAAGAAATTTAGGACTATAGCTATTCATATTGTGACAAAGCACACGGCCTTGTCATCGAGGGCCGATATGCGCCACTGTACAGTCGGGCTACGGTGGAGTGAAGCCGAGTAAGTAGGTCTGCAACCTTAGGTTGCAGCCATCTTGTTTATTTTTGCATCACTGCATTAAGCAGTGGTATTCCGGGCCTTGCTTTTACTGCTGCAGTCTTAGAGCTGGGTGGGATGACTGCTCCCACATATCCACCCCAGGATTTCCCTGGCCTATAAAGCCAGGAAGTCAGGTGTGCTGGGTGTGGTACGCCGCTCCTAGCCTGGAGTGTGTAGAGGAAAGATATACTGGGTGACGGCTGTGTCAGAAAAGCTGGACTTGCCTATCTTATGTGTTGCTAAGTTGTATGGTGAGCTGAACTTGTTTTTGTTATCCGTTTAATGCCTGAAGCAAGGTTACGTTTAAGTTCTGTTTTTCACCCTGCTGAAGATAAGCTGTTTTCTGTTCTGTTTGGAATTTCTGTTAATAAAACCCTTTTAAGTTGACATATTCGTTGTCTGTGGTCTCTGTGATGGAGCCGACACCCCACAATGTGTTTATGCATTCATATATCCAAACCTTGGAATGGCAGCTAAATGAAATACAGAATGTGTGTATAGTTGCATTATGACAATCTAAACCAAAAGTTATGACTATTAAAGAAATGCAAACTGGGAGGAGGAGGGGTAGTTATAGTTACAATAGATCTCTTTCCAGTTTAGCCTGTTTTCCCAAAGTGTTGATCCAGAGATGCAAAAAGCCTCCATGACATGGAAGCCAATGTCCTCATTCTATGGGAAAAAATATATATTCGGACTCCAATCCTGTAATCAGAATAAATCCTTGGACCAACGACCCTTCTCTGGGTTCTTAAAGGGGTTGTCTCACTACAAGGATTGCTGCTTTTTATGTTCAAGATCTTCCAGAAACAAGTCACTTTGCAATGTATGTCCATTAACAGTTTCCTACCTATTCTGAGATATACCCTCTTATATGGGCTGCATCAGCTCCTCAGGTTGCTATAGATACAGACCTGTCTGATTTCTCCTGATAGGCTGCCGGCACTGGTTGCTATAACTACAGACATGTTTGATCTCTCCTGATAGGCTGCCAGCTCTGGTTGCTATAGCTACAGACCTGTTGAATCTCTCTTGATAGGCCGCCAGTGCTGGTTGCTATAGCTACAGACCTGGCTTCTACTGCAACCTAGTAGAAGCCAGTAAACACGCCTCTGAATTCAAAGTGAAACCAAGAAAACAGGACTGAGGTGAGATGAATCAATGTAGTGAGACAACCCCTTTAATGCACTCGATTGGCTTGGTGCTTTTAAGGTTTTTTGTGGTTGTTTTTTTTTTTGTACAATTTGTCTATTGACTAATCTATGACGAACACTGAAAGATCTGTGTAAAGTGCATTTGTTATATATATTTACCAACCTGAGCAAAGTTCAAACCATTTTATTTCAAAAGCCAAATTGTTCTCTGATCCGATCACCTGGACTAGAAAGACCGAAAAGTAAGTATTTTTCTTTTGATTTCATTTGTTTTATTTATGAGCATTAATTACAGTCAAATATATATTTTTTGTCCTCAGGTTTGACATGATTCACGGATTACAGAATGCCTGTGCAATCATTGGCATAGTGATGTCCCTTTCCCTGAGTTCTTCAGAAACACCCCCTGTCTGTTCAGTTGTCCAAGGACTGCCGGGTCTGAATGGCAGGGATGGAAGAGATGGCGTAAATGGAATAAAGGGTGACCCAGGTGATCAAAATGAATGTTTTGTTTTTAGAAATAAATTTTAAGTAAAATTATAAACCTGAGCAGATGCTTTAAATTAATATTTTTATTCAAATGAGTCTCCCTGTTTGTGGTGTCTTATAACTTGATAAATGTGTGCCAATGGATATCACGCTTGGGACAGTCACAAGGCCATTGAGCTCAATAGGGCAAATGTACCCTTCATTGGCTTGTTTGCTTTATGTACGGAGTGTATAGGCTTTGAGCACCAGAGTTTTAATCCTGAATTCTACTTTACTATCCTCATTGATAATGTGAGTAAATATGGCACATAACCAATGAAGTCGCATGTTCTCACTGCAGGCATTTAGACAAAAACTTTGGAGCCAGGTGGGAGCATCAGTCCAATGATGGTTTGGTGTTCGAGTGGTGTTTCTAATTTTTAGTGTATTTTGAAGGTCTACAGTGTTTTTCAACACTTTTTTTTCCTTTTTGAATTATTAGAAAATTCCACGGCACTCCAATGTCATGCTAATAATGGATCATTTTATTAATGGAGTTACATTGACAGATCAAGTGTATTAGAATAAGACATGGAATATGGATTTGGCCATTGGAGTGCCGTGGAATTTTCTAGTAATTGCTATATGGGGTCCAGCCAACCCTTTTCCGCCAGAGCACCCATCACATTGCCTTATCTCTTGGTGTGCGTAACCAATCTTTCAAACCATTGTGCTTTTTGAGACTTTATTTTCATGTCAAATGGGATATGTACATAGATTCCCCTCCATCTCACATCTCAGAACTACATTTTTTTAAAAGCTCTAAAAATGCCATTAATACTTTGAGTGAAGGAAGCACAATTACATGGGACATTGATGTTTTAGGTTATGTTCACACGGCGTATTTGTGGCCTGTACTTCGGGATGGAATTACGCTGCAATACGCCCGAAGTACAGCCCGCAAATAAGGTAATTCATAGCTCTCATTGTATGCTATGATTACCTGCCATCTTTCCCCAGTGCATACTGTGTACCATCAGAAAGAAGGGACATGCCACTACTTTCCGGTGCTTATGTGCCGGGAAAAGTGGAGGTAGAAGGTGGCCGACTGGAGCACTTGAAAAGTACGCGTTGGCCTGCTATAAAATCGTCTGAACATACCTGTTGTGGTTTACCTTTCGAATTGCTATATTTACTAACACAAATACTATTTCTAAGGTTTGCCTGGCGGTCCTGGAGCCCCAGGAGTCAGAGGCATTGCTGGTCCACCAGGGAAATTAGGACCAGCGGGAAGTAAAGGAGATAAAGGTGATAAAGGAGCTTTGGGTGTTGAGGGTAAGTGATTTACTTTAGCATACCACATGGCAGTACACCAATATTAAAACATAGAGGCACTTGTTTTAAGGCAATTTCAACAGACTTCTGGCACAATTTGTGCCCAAAGTAATGGCGTACATGCTTTACATCACATCTATCATGTGCCTATTTCTGTAAACTTCTGCACCCCATTGACGATTGGTGTGCCCTCATTAAAAGGGACATGGCCTGACAGAAAGGTGCCGTAGTTTAGTGTGAGATGCCATGCACCAGAAAGTGCCAACATTTTGGGATAATTAGTGGCTTTAAATAAACCAACTAATAAAAGGTGTTTAGACTAGAGGGTCTAAACTTGCTCCAGATTTATCAACACTATGATGCATGACTTTCTAGTCAAGTGTTAGCATTGATACATGGGCACCATTGCTTGTGGTAGCATTGTTGGGGTATATTGACACAATCGATTTTAATATAGACTTTGACATGGCTTCCACATTAAAATTCTCAGTCACACCAACTTCCAATCCATTTGAATGAGCAATGTGCGCCATAGATCACCTTATGAACTACAGAGTAGATTTTCCACACCACAGATTTCAAATTCATTGCGCGATTTTAGAAAAATTTTAGGACATCTCAGATTTCCTTTCAGGTGTGACTTGGGTTGACTCCATCGAAGTGAGGTTGACCTGTGTCCAAATTGGAGACGAAAATTGGTTCTGCAATTGCTTCAAATCCTCAGCAGAAATCTGAGGTATTGTCTTGGACTTCTGCTGAGGTTCACATGTTGGATTTTGCTGATAGGTGTTTTTTTTTTTTTTTTCACCCTCAAACTTTTGAATTTACACGTTTGCGTCGAAGAGCTTCAAGTTGTACCTATGTCTCAAACTGTGGATCTATTGACATCCCAAATACTGCCAATCCCCTCAAAAGCAATGGTTCTAGCATACAATGCTCCATAACACCGCATTCAATGGGCCTTATTTATCAAAACTGTCTAACAGTAAGCTTGTCTGTTGCTCATACCAACCAATCATATCTCCGTTTGTCCTTTCCAAAGCAATATAAGAAATGAACTGAGCTGAGCTCTGATTGCTACAGGCAACAAAACCAAGCCTGCTCTTAGATCATTTTCAGAAATAAGGCCCATTGTGTGTTCTGAGATCCATGTGTAACTATGCAAGAAAAATAAATTCTGCAATCTTTCAAAATTTACGGCGTGCAGAAATAAAGAAGGTGCCCTATTGTACAGAGCTGAAATATAGTCATGTGCATTGATCATTTAGATTTTAAACCATCAACTAATATTATGCAAACTTTATTATCTTGGTATTTGCAGTATGAAAAGGTTTTTCTACTGTTTATCATTTTCAGATGTAATTTACTTTTCAGATACAGAAAGCAAACAAAAAATTGCTGCTTTGGAAAATAAAATTACTTTGCTAGAAAGAAGGCTCTCCTGGCTACAAAATGGTAATGTTTCTATTCCTTTAATACTTTTTTTTTCTAGCTCAGTGTATTTTAGATTACTTACATATTACTATTATTACATGTTTTTCAAACTATGGATTCAAGTCATTTTTCACACAGTTTTTTTTTCTTTTTTAGGATGTGGAACCCTTTGTCTACCTCAAATGAGCTCCAAAAGCTGTTTTAAATTGATAGGTTTTGAAGCTCATTCTTGAGATCGTTATGGGATCTGCAGCTATTGATATTGATGGTATATGCTATCTCTATGCCATTAATATCTGAAGTAACATGCTTGGATAGGCCAACGGAGTAGCCATGGAAACTGGGCATAACGGGCCCATGACCATGATGGGCCTGTGTCTTCGTTTCAGAGAGAGAAACTGAGAGGCAGAAAGCGTGAGACACATAGAGTAGCCGTACAATGGGCCCCAAGAATCCACAACTAGTGTACCTTTAGCAACCCAGACTGACACTGGATCAAAACCAAAAATGAAATGTAATGAGATCTTAGTCATTTCTGGTTTCCGCTAAATCTAGAAATTTAATATTTGACACAAATACTTGTCTTTCCAACAGACTAAATTATGATCCGTTTAACTTGGGTCTGGACATGAGCTGCTTATT
This sequence comes from Phyllomedusa bahiana, assembly GCA_025379985.1. NCBI lineage: Eukaryota > Metazoa > Chordata > Amphibia > Anura > Hylidae > Phyllomedusa > Phyllomedusa bahiana. The sequence continues at coordinate 49,723 of JAODAL010010408.1, read as the reverse complement.
TGAGACCAAGAATGGGACTAGCTAATGTCGTATAAGATCAAGCAATTCCTTATGGCACACTTTGGGAAAAGCAGGCCATATCCTACTGAATGTTTTTTTTTGTTTTGGCTGTAAATATAAGGCCCCATAATAAACTTGTGTGAAATCTGCACTAGACTGGATGTATCCACAGGTCTCTACTAGCCCAAAAACACCTCTACTGACAGGTTAAGTACTTTTTTTGGCTTTGGTCCACATCTCCCACCATCACAGCACAATGGCAGGAGAATCCATTGCACAGCACCAACACCAAAGGAACAGGTCAAAAAGTTAATTTTCTTCGGGCATGTAGTCATATAAGCATATATATACAAGTGTGTGTGTGTGTGTGTGTATACATATATATATATTTATTTATTTATATATATCCTTTTTATGAAACTCGATTTTACTTACATGTAAAATCTGACTCCATTGTGAAAAGAAAAAAATTGTCAAAAATAAAAATACAAAGTGTCACTCTGTTCTTAGATTTTAGACATATGAACTTTAATCTTTATGCATTTAGAATTGATTTAATTTCTATTTTTTTTTTTTTTGTTAGTGGTACTTTTCCAACATGAACAAACAACATTGGGGAAGAAGCTCTATATTTCTCTAAAAATACGAGCCGATTTCCCAACCGCTCTTTCCATATGTGAAAAATATGGTGGGATATTGCCTACTCCAAGAAATAATGCAGAAAACTCTGTACTCTATGAGCTGGCGAAAGACACCGGAAGAGAATCATTTCTTGCAATTAATGATAGAAGCGTTGAAGGGCAGTATGTTGATAGTGATGGAAAAGCAATAACGTTCACAAATTGGCATGGAAACACACGAGAACCAAATGGTTTTACAAGAGAAAATTGTGTACAGCTCTATCAACTTGGCCAATGGATTGACATCTCATGTGACCATATTAAATATGTTGTTTGTGAATTTTCAATGTCCTAAAGTTATTATATTTTTCTACAAAACTCTAATAAAAATGACATTTGTGCACAATTGCTTTCTCTTACTCAATACTCATTGGCAAATGGCTTAAAAGGGGTAATGTTTATCTTTAGGAAGAGGCAACATGTAGGTATTGGAAGGCTTATATACACACCATTAGTTCATCCATTGAAATTTAAATATTTTCCAAAAATGCTCATGGGTGTTTTAGACTGAGTCAAAACGATGAACAGATTTATCAATGTGTCTGAAATTGGGACATTTGACATTTTATGGCTAATCAACCTTTTTTATTACAATACTTGCAATGCCAACATTATGAGAAGGAGACATCTATAATTCATGAAATACATAAAACTCCATAGTGCTACTATCATAAATGGTGGAAGGTTCAACAGGATTTTTTTTTCTTTCTTTCTTGTAGTAATAGAGCTGTAAGGGATGCAAAGTTGGCAAATGAATTCCAGCCATGCAGTCTGAAGAGATCCATATAAAGATTTGGGTAAATGAAGGGAATAGTTAATTTTAGACCTTCATTTTCCCTATTGATCAACACAAATATGGCATCTATAAGCATTAGCCAATCTGCCCTTAAAAGAAATATTTTGCTCCTGATACCAAATGGCGACTTTCTCAACTTTGAAAAAAGACTTTAATGCATCTGCATAAGTGTTAATATTACTTTGCTACATAATACATAACCCTCACTCATTCCTGCTGTGGCCAGTGCCTGAGGCGGCAATTCTACAGATTCCATTCTTATGGTAAAGAAGACTTGTTGACTCTGGAGATTGAACTTTTTTTTTGCTTTAGTCCGAGGAATTGTCTCATTTTCTATGGAGGAAGTTTACATGAAACTACTTTACCTCATATTAGGTAGGGGCCACTTATGTAGTTTCATGATGTTTTCTGCTACTTTTGTGTTCTACAAGGTGGTAAAGTTTATCAGGTGTTTTTACTCTTTTGATGAAATGCCACCAACTCCGAAAGGATTCAATAGAGACAAATTGAGAATGTCTTATTGTAAACCTGTGCAAATCATTACATAATCTGTTCAGTCAGTTGACATGGAAATGATCAGTGATTGTCAGCCATCTCTAACATCATATCCTCTCTCTGTTTGAAACTGAATCTTTAAAAGCCCAAGTAGTTTTTTTAAACAACAACTTATCAATAAAAAAAACCATCTTCTTAATTGTGTGGTGCTTCCAAAACTCTAGGTCAATGTGTCTATTTTAGAATTTTGTTTCCATGTTCAGAATATAGAATATTTTCTCGGTGTGGAAACGGCCAAAACTTTATCTAACTCTGGATCTCTATCTCTGCCAACATAATCTACAAATCCATAAAGATTAAAAGCATAATATGCAACAAACATACTTGAGACGTTTATAATCAATTTTTAAAATTTCATTTTTTATATATTTATAATTGTGTTTTCCTAACACTTTTATTAACAATGTATGAAATGGCACCTTTCTCTAGTCCTTAAGCTTCAGTAGATTAAAACTAAAATATGGAACTTGCAGGCACATAAAACATTATACCAATGGGTCAAACATGTTGAAAAAACAAAAGCAAAACAATAAAATCTTCCATTGACCTTTTCAGCTCAAAGTCCACCCAAGATACCGTTAATCGATAAACTGCCATATAAAAAGCAATGCACTCACTGGCCTCGAGTCAGTCGAGTTTGCTGCAGGCTTGGTTTTTAGTTGAAAACTTGTACCAAATTCATTGTTTTTAGGTAGTTTGGGGCTAATTATGTCAAGTAGCTGATACAGGTGTGAAGATATTTGGCTGATGGTAGTTAAGATCAGTAGAAGTTTCTTGGATGTCTTTGAAAGTCACAAAGGTATAAAAATATTGTGAGATTACTAAAATAGATTTACTACTTTATTAGTTAAAACATGGTCTTCTCTGTCCAGACCATCGGCTTCCTAGCTGCCATATTTATAATGCTATTCACCGGGACACTCTCTGACACATCACCTGTGTGCTCTGTAGTACAAGGACTTCCAGGTCTCAATGGACGGGATGGAAGAGATGGTGTCAATGGATTAAAAGGAGACCCAGGTGAGAAATATTGACTAAATGAAAATTACAGTTTACTTTATATTACTGACTATATTAGGCATAGTTTTCCAATGTTCTTTAGTTAATCTTGAAATGTGGAGGGCAGAGATAAGAGATTTTAGATGGGTATTCTTTTCTCTTTGCGCCGCTCTACTGTAACATTCAATAAAATTGTTAAAATACAAAAAAATTTTGTAAAACCAAAGTGGAAATTAGATAAAATACATTGTTTTACATGAATACTTTGGAAAAATTAAATCTCAGTTTTTTGTAGATTAAATTCTAGCACGTTAAATGTTTAACACTTTGGGCCATATGTATGAAAATGGTTTAGGTCTAAAACTCACTTTGTTGCCCATAGGTTACTATGGGCAAAATAGTGAGTTTTAGATCTAAACCATTTTCATACATGTGGCCCTTTATCTGTATCAATTTCATTGTAAAAATATGAATAGCTTTTAATGAGAAAATCTAAAAACTTCTTTTTTTCATAGAAATGTTTTTGCTAAAATGCTTGTACTGATGAGCAATGTTAGACTCTTGACAGAATGTCATCTAGAGTTCATGAATTACAAATGTTTCACCAAGCAGTGTTTTGATAACCACATTTTGATAAATGTATGAGAAGCAGAGGTTACAGATTAACCCAGCCTAAAATACTCAGTACTAGAAAAGATGTGTAATAGTTGGTGGGGGGAGGTAGGGAAGTCTCCTAAAAACTAATAGTAAAATATAAAGGGAGAAGGCAGAGAGAATTTAACCTATGGTAGAACTGCAGGGAAATCAAAGTTTCACTGGCATTCACTCCCATTATATAACTGCTGGTCATTTAAATAGAAGACTTCACCCAAAAAACCCCTGAAGGCCCCCAAAAAATATGTACAGGAATATAGGACTTGATATGCAAATTGTGATTTAAATAATATTTGCTAAACATTGGCAAGACTGGGAATTAAGTTAGCACCTTGCCCTGGTTTCAGTGGACCAAACCTTTTTTTTTTTTGTTTGTATGTGCAGTGGGGAATATAATTTTGCAAATGTTTCCACCTACAAAGAATGGAGTGGTCTTTATTTTTTATTTTAGGACAACTTTGAGAGACCGAATCTTAAAAAAAAAAAAAATAAAAAATAAATCCAGACACAGTATGATTGTTAAATAATTAGCATTTTATTGCATTAAATAAGTATTTAATACAATAGAAAAAAACTTAATATTTGGCACAGAAACCTTAGTTTGCAATTACATAGGTCAGACATTTCCTGTGGTTCTTGACCAAGTTTGCACACACTGCAGCCCACTCCTATACAGATCTTTTTCAGATCTTTCAGATTTTAGGGCTGTTGCTGGAGTTTCTGCTACCTTTGGAGACTGGCTCAGCTACTGGCTGTTTGTTTCTTGTCTTGTCATGTTCGAAAACCAAAGAACGATCCATCTTCACTGCTCTTACTGAGGGAAGGATGTTGTTGGCCCTAATCTTGCGATACATGTCCCGATCCATCCTCCCTTTAATATGGTACAATCCTCCTATTCCCTTTGAAGAAAAGCACCCCCATAGAATGATGTTTCCACCCCTTCCTACAAACACGGTGAGTGGGGTTGATACCAGAAAGTAATATTTTGATATCATTTGACCACATGACCTTCTCCCGCCTCCTCTGGATCATCCATATGGTCATTGGCAAACTTCAAATGTGTCTGAACTTGTGCTTGCATGAGCAGGCGGACCTTGCGTGCCCTACAGAATTTTAATTCATGACAGGGTAGTGTTACTAATGATAATCTTTGAGATTATGGTCCCAGCTCTATTCAGGTCGTTTACCAGGTTCTCCTATATAGTTCTGGGCAGATTTCTGACTCCTTTATGGGAATCGTCCTTACTCCACGAGGCAAGATCTTGGATTGAGCCCCAGCCTGAGGAAGATTCATTCATCTTGTGCTTCTTCCATTCTCTAATTGTGCCAACAGTTGTTGTTGCCTTCTCACCAAGCTGCTTGCCTATTGAACTGTAGCCCATCCCAACCTTGTGCAGGTCTACAATTTTGTCCCTGGTGTCCTTGGACAGTTCTTTGGTCTTGGCCATGGTGGAGAGGTTGGAGTGTGATTGTGTGTGGGGACAGGTGTCTTTTTTTACAGGTAACAAGTATAAACAAGTGCAATTAATACAAGTAATGAGTGCAGAGTAGGAGGGCTTCTGAAAGAAAAACAGGTCTGCGAGAGACAGAATTCTTGCTGGTTGGTCGGTGATCAAATACTTATTTCATGCAATAAAATGCAAATTAATTATTTAGAAATCATACAATGTGATTGTGTAGTTTATTTCTTAGATTCTGTCTCTCAATTGAAGTGAATTTACTCTAAAAATTAGAAACCTCTCCACTCTTTGTTGGTGGGGAAACTTGCAAAATTGCCAGTGTATCAAATATTTACCCCACTGTATGTGCACGTGTGTATGCATGTATATATGTGTGTGTGTGCGAGTATATGTGTATATATGTATGTATTTTCATTATCTTACAAAACTACAAGGTAAAATTAGATTTCTGATTTCATTAGGTCCTTCTGGAGAGCCTGGAACACCAGGAATAAGAGGCAGTGCCGGACCACCAGGAAAGCAAGGACCAAAAGGAGACCCTGGATTTAGTGGCAAGTCTCAAATACTCTGATTAAATATATCTGATTTAATACCTGTCGTAATACTCTATTTTATTATTATAGTTAATATTGCAAATAATTTTACTTGTATGTTTATCTGCCTAGGATTACCTGGTCTAAAAGGCGAAAAAGGAAATACTGGAACACCAGGTACATATAGCAGTTACACTCCCATGAGTCAGCATAATGATCACGTTGCAGGGAGGCCGATCAACTGTGACCAATGAGTAAATAAACGCTCTTCATTTGTAATTGATTTACACATGGATTTTTCACTAATGGAAGCACTTTAAAGTAATATACTCTCAGAAACGAAATATTCGCCCTACTTAAGTGGGGCATGCCACAATTTTTTTCCAGAAAAAATAGATAAGCGTTCGACACTCCCTCTTTATTCTGTGGTGCCCGTTGCCAAAAATATCATACAAAGTCCATATTACCAATGGCGCACACAGGTTTTCAGAGGTCCAGAGACCTTTGTCTAGGGAATCTTCCATCGCTCTCAGTAAGAAAACACCAGGATCGGGTATTTTCCTACTGAGAGCGCTGGAAGATTCCCTAGACAATGGGTGTCAAACTCAGTCACAACATCATTGTGGTTGCCCTCAAAGGACCATTGGAGGCTGACTAGGTGCCTTGGTAGGGCAGTCAGAACTGTGTCACACCAGCTGTTGGAAGCTACATATAAAAAAAACATGGTGGGCCAGATTCGGCCCTCGAACCTTGAGTTTGACACCTGTGCCCTAGACTAAGGTCTCTGGACCAAAAACGTTGGGATGTGCTCTATGAATAACATCTCACCTGGAACATATATTGATTTTGCATGCTGTGATTAATGAATTTGAAAAAAGAAAGTTTTTTTTATTGCATAATGATAACCTATGTGTGCCGTTGGCATTATGAACTTTGTACAATATTTCTTTGTTCCTGTAAAAATTCATATGAAATTATAGTGCCTCAATGTACTTGTAACAATAGTAACTATAATCCGCTACAGCGAACATTAGACTTCATCCTACGTGAAGTCCATCCACAACACTGGATAGATTTTTTGTTTGAAGTGAACCATAGGTATAATACAAGACATGGATTCCAGTGTGTAGAAATAGCAGTTGAATAGAAAAAACTTATTTTCAAATAAACACATGAAAAGCACAAAACACTATCCATATGAAAAGACAAATCAAATGCTACCTGTACCTCTGTGGTGGTTCAGTTACTAAAGGGAGCCATTAACTGATTCTGTACATGAGCCCTTCAAAACCTAATAAAATTTGTTGTGGAAAAAACACCTTTAAGGTTACATTCACATGAAGCTGATCTGCTGTGTATTTTGATGCAGATTTTATCACCAGATTATTTTTTCTTTGTCTACATTGAATTTAATAGGGGGCAAGCTGGAGCAAAGGTTTGTCTGAAGATTTCAGTACAGATTTTGCATTGTAGGATTAGTGTGATACATATCAGGTCTATATAAAAGTGTTATCATTTCAACCACCTTTTCTTTATTGATGCTACAATTTAAAGGTTGCATTTTCTTTGACTTGTTCTCTGACATAGGACAGCCAGGTTCAAAAGGAGAAAAAGGTGACAATCCTGGAGAGTCAGGTGAGTAAAGAAACTAACAATACAGTGTACAATGATAGGCTTGAATTATAAAAGGTGAATTGCACGATTAGTTACCACCGTTATAAGACTTCCACAGGATTGCAATTTTGCATTTGAGCGAGTATAGTCTGCAATTCTGTAATTCTATTCATAATTGGATTTAAGCGAGCTGCACCCACGGTACCTTACAATGACCTGTACAGCTCTGCAGCAAATGATCATTTTTGGTCTTGCAAATCATTTTTTTTTTTCTATGAACATAAAAGCCTATTTTTTATTAAAGGGGCTGTTTCAAAATTTCCAAATGCTTCATAGTTGTTATGGAATGATGGCATAAAAAAAATACCTTTTTAAACTGACTCATTGCAATGGCGCTGCCAATCCCTGTTGTCCCTGCTGATGACATCACTCATGGCCACAGCAATAGCATGAGGATGATGCAACTTTTCATAGCTGTAGGGTCGTGTGAATAACGAACACCGATATCAGCCTGGATCACAAGGATCGGCAGTGGTGCTGGGTATAGAGTAGAATTTTTTTCTATTATATCGTAAAGACTAAGGCTATGTTCACACGGCTTATTTTGGGATGGATTTCAGCCCGTATTTTGCGCCGTACTGCGCGAGTAGCAGCTGAAATCCGTCCCAGTCATTACGGTAATCCACAGTTCTCATAGAGAACTATGGATTCCATCTCCTCTCCCCGCTCGCCGTATTTCGCGAGCCGGGGAGAGGAGACGGAATCCATCAAAGTGACATGTCAATTATCACGGCGGTATCCACGCCATGGTTAATGAATGTATATGGGGCTGGTGGGCTGCGCCCCCCCGTCCCGCCCCCGCTGCTGAGCACACCGCGTAATTGCGGGCAAAATCTGTCCCGCAATTACGTCGTGTATAAACCATGTGAACATAGCCTAACAAACATTTACATTTTTGGAAGAACCCTTTTAAGTATAGCATTGCATGCCTGTTACAAGATGACTAAGTATACATGTTGCTTGGCACACAAAAAACCTTTTTCAATGTGCTGGGTATAATGGATATTTCTATCCCATCAGGTCCATGATATATAGATATACCCGCACAAAAATGTCCAAAATTATAAAATTTTTATTTTCAATTTCCAATACTATGAATTTCAAATACACAAGCAATCTCAGTAAATGGAAAAGCGACTTCAGAAATGAATTTTTCGGTCTCCTTCGGACCTTTTTCAAATGTGTCGCAGATGGCAGGGACATAAAATGAAAGACCGGCCGAAGCTCGGTGCTGTGGAAAGGCGGTGCCCCAAAGTTTGGCCGGTTTTTTATTTTATGTCTTTCCTCTGGACAATTGGACTTTTTGTGAGGATTTGTTTAAATATGTTTTTTAAGGGGACGAAAGGAAAAAAAAATTTTCCCCCTTTGAATTAGTTACAAAGGGTTCCGGTGATCCAGCCTATGATTCAATTTTTTTATTGGTTTTTCCTCGAACTGGGTTTTTCGGAAGGGGGTTTTGTGTTTGTGGTGGCATGGAAAACGTTTTTGCGGTTGGGAGTTGGTTTTTTTTTTTTCATCCCTTTAAATTAAAAATGATCTTTTAAAAAAAATTTTTGACCACCCCTTTAAGTTGGGGAAATGTTGTTTATGAATCAAGAGGGTTGTGGGGCTTGCGGGCCCTTTCTGGCCTTTCCTTGCGTTTTCGTGTTTCCAAGCAATAAGTGTGTAATTTTCGGGGCCTTCAAAATTTTACAATAATCTACTTTTTTGTCTGAAAAGCTTGTCGTTAAGAGAACCCAAAAAGTGCATTAATGTAGTTGAAAAACTAAAGCCTCAAGAATGGAAAATAAAAATGAATCTCTTTCGCGCAATGATAAAAATTATCAGAGAAATTTCATACTTGGGGAACAGTTAAATCTTTTGAGCGAGTAAAAAAGATGGGTTTGTGCCGTTATATAAACACGCTTTTTAATATTTGTCCCTGATTTCGTACCCAAAATTGCAGTGTTCTCTGGTTAGGGGCCCGAGGATAAAATTTTTTTGAGCAAAGTTCCTTTTTCCCTGGGACTTGTATTAAAAAGACCAGCTATAAAAACGCAAGCCGTGAATATGGCAAGTATGTTTTTACTTTTAAAAAACCCTGTTTTATGGGGATATAAGTTTGGCAGTTTTTAGCCCCTTCTACGTACGTGCGGTTCTACTGTCCTGTATCCCTTTTTTCGTATTGTGAGGTGGGCGTGTTTGGGGGTTTTTGCTCTCCTCTTACGGCGGTTTTCATGCCGTTTTTTTAAATTTTTTGTGAGGGGCGGTGTTGGGGATTGGCCCTTTGTAAAGTGGGAAAATGGTATGTTTTAAGTATTAGTGGGGGGCTGCGGTTGGGGTTTAGCGTTTTAAAGTAAGGGGGGGTAAAATGTCGTTGCTCCGGGGTTTAGTGGGTGCATGCAGGTTTTGGTGGTTTGAACCTTCTAAGGGGGTATAATGTAGGTTTACGTATTTTGGGTGTGGTTTGATGGTTATGTCCCTCTTACAGTCTGTGTGGTCTTAATGCCTTTAATGCTCTTCTTGTATTAGTGGGTGGTGGTGTTGGTGGTCTTGAATTTTACTTTTGTGGGGGTTAATAAGGTAGCTCTTCAGTTTTTTGGGGGAATGCGTTTTTGGTGGTTTTGGCTTTTTTACAGTCGTGCGGAAATTAATTGCCCTGTACTCCCTTTTGAGTTTAGTGGGTACATGAAGTGATGGTGGTTTTAGCACCTTTAGTACGTGCAGTCTAATCCCTGTACTCTCTTAATTTTAGTGGATGCATGCAGTGTTGGTGGTTATAGCGCCTCTCTACAGTACAGTGTTACTAATGTCCTGTTGCTCTTCATTTATTGTGGGTACATGAGTGTGGTTGGTCTATAGCGCCTCTCTTTACAGTGTGATTATACAGCCCTTACTGTTTAATGTATTGTGAGGGTAAATGAAGTGTTGATGGTCTTAGCCTCAAACGTCAGTGTGCTTCGTCTGTCTGCTTTCTGTTTTTGTGAGGTGCAGCAGTTTTTGGGGTTTGGTTACGTCAGTGGTTTTTCCCCTGCTGTTTTAATGTTTTTTGGGGTGGGTCATGCGTGTTGTGGATGTCCCCAAAATTTTCGTGCGGTTCTTTTGTCGTACTGTCTTACAGTTTTAGTGGGTGAATGCAGTGTTTGTGGTTTAGGTCTTTACAATCAGTGTGATCTTGTCCTGTATGCTCTTACATGTTTGTGGGTAAGCAGTGTTGTGGTCTAAGCGCCTTTTTCCCTTTAACCCCCCCCCCTGATTTTACCTTCCTGTATGCTTACATGTGAGGGGGAGCAGCCCCTTTTTGGAACCATACGAGAGTTGCCTTTTCTTTTTTAAGGTACATTGTATAAAAAGTATGTGACCCAAGGAAGCTTTTGCCCTCATAATAGAAAGTGTTTTATCGGGCAAGTGATATATCAATCCGTGAGAAAATTGTTCTCCCCCGCAGAGCAGAAGAGGGAACAGGGTGTACGCCCATGTTTCTCTATACATTTAAGTTTCCCCAATGTTCTGAGATTTTGTCACTGGTTTTTTTTATGAAACCTCAGATATCCCTGTGTGCCAAACAGAATCCCAAAGTGTTGCCACAAATGACCCCTTCCCCAAAAAAGTGTTTTTTTTTTTTTTAATTTCTGTCCTTTTTTATTGTCTAAATTTAAAAGTTTTAGAGAACCGCTTTTTTCATTTGAAATTTTTGGTTGAAGTAAAAGGGAAATGTATCATTTTTCCCCCCCATTTTATTATAGTTTTGCAATTTGCTAGAGTACTACCTTGGAGAAAAACATTTGTAAAAAGGGGGGAAAAAGCTGCTTAGAGGGTCAAACGCCGTAGTCGAGAGCTGGGGCCCGGGTTTGGGCCCCACAAGAAATTCGAAGGAATAAGCCATCTTAGTATTGCAAAGTCTCCGATGCTTTTTCCATTTTTGGGGTCCCGACGGTCAAACGAAGGCCATTTCGGTCAAAGATGGAAAAACAAAATTAAATTTTAACAATGGAATCTGGTGAACCCAATCAAGCCGGAGAAGAAGATTGCGTTGAATTGATAAAAAATGGAAAGTGGAATGACATAAAATGTCAGGAAAAGAGACTAACGATTTGTGAATTTTAAGAGCAACTTCAGTATTGGAAATTAAATTTTTGGTGCAATTAATTACGAAAAAGTTGCAAACGTCCAAAAAACCCTTTTAAATAATTTTATAAAAAATACTTGGTGATGGTATAAACCTGTTGACCTATTACGTGCTTTTCATGACCGAGCTGGAAAGGGGTAACATTTCTCATTATGGAGGCGCACTATGTAGGTGTGGACTTGTGTGCTATGCTTGCTCCATAAAAATGTAAATATACTCAAATAAGCACCAGGTAAAGGAGCTTAGACACTGTGCCACCTTTTGGCTGTAGCTGTCCATAAGTGACATCTGATTCTCTGAACCTTAGGACTTGGTGTGAAACCAAAGCAGATGTTTCAGGGTGTTTGCCCCTTATTAGTGCAGGTTGGAGGAACGAGAGGCTCTAGAAACGGCTTAAAAGGGGTAACATTCTTTATCTGCGAGAGGCACCATGTGGGGTAGAAGAGCAAAGATAGAGGGAAATCCTATTCTATCATGAGACTGAGAAATGTTGTCCACAGTACTTCTTGATCATACTGACTTTTATTAAAGCGTAGTTAGGAAAGCCTGAACAATAACCTAAGTACACAGTGCAATGTACTGGAATATAAAGTAAAATGTTGCCATCTGCTCCAAGACTTATTTTCAGGGATTAATTTCCAACTGGAGATTTCTTCTCATGAGTGGACATCAATCTATCCAATGTAATCTATCCAAGCCAGGAATAGACGGAAATCTAGGACCCAAAGGAGATTCTGGAGACAAAGGTACAAAAAGGTTGACAAACAGTCATTAGGTCTATCAATTTATAATTAATATGTAGGAGTAAGACCCTTGATAAGTAATGTGGTATGTGTCATATTTATCCACGTCTCCTAATCGGGGGTATAGTTATGTGATGCTAGATTGTACAGTTGGATAAAGACTTTAATGCTTAGATGGGTCAAAAAGTACTGTGTGTAAAGATTATAAATGTGGCGGTGGATAGGGAGGGGACGTCTTACAGATTTGAGCTCCAGGGGCTCTAAGATTTGCTTCCACTCCCAACAATGCTTAAGACTCGCTTGTTTGTTAAAATGTCATAGACCTGGCTTGGTAGGCACACAGTTAAGCCTCTTGTACTCTGCAGTGTCCGGCATGTGTGTTATACATTACATTACTCTGATGTTGTTTCATATTATACATCTGTTTCCCTCCAGTTTTATATGAATAACCACCAAGGTTTTCTTTTTATTCATGGATTAGTTCATTGAATTAGTTTAAAGGTGCCTTAGACAGGCTCGGACATGCCCAAAAGAGAAGGGTGAAACCTGGAGTTCCTTAGAATCTGCATACACATCTTTGGGTGAAGCAGGAAGGCAGAGATAGAGTAGTAGAGATATGTACAGTAGCTGTAGGGTAGGCCCCCGGACTCCGCACCAATGGTGGACCCCAGAATTAAAGCCACTCGTGGACCCTATGCACCTCAATCCAACACTACTTACAGAAGTTTCAAATGGACATGGACCTGTATGACCTCCAATGGTTATCATATAGATTATGTGCCCGAGGCTTTGCTGTATTCTTTTATACATACTCGCCAAACCTCATGTTTCATCTGGGAGAACCCTGGAAACCAGGGCACATAAGGGGTGAGATTTATGCAAACCCTTCTATAAAAATGACATTCTTAGGTGGACCAGGGAGCTCCCAAGGGTTGGGCTGGGACATAAAAAAATCATATGCTTTCATAGTCTACACCTGGTGCGGCAGGTGCTCATGGTGGCATGGGGCGCTATGCTTCTTTTCTAGCCCTTTTTCAATAGGAAAACATGAGTCACACAACGCAGATTTCTAACAAAAGTCAGAACTAAATATTTTATAGACGATTTGAATATTTATTAAATTAGTCAAGTGAGAGATCTGAAAAGGCCTCTATGATATCGGCTCCTTGTTTGGAGTATATTCGGCATGTTATCGGGTGATCTATTCCAGTGAAGTATTTATTGAAAACCAAAATAAAATTTTACAGAATGGAGGAAGTCATTTGCATAAAATTTTTTCTTTCCTTGTGATATTTATGGCATATTGTAAGCAACTGCATCTCATTTTCTTTTGCTTAGGCGAGCTTGGACCACCAGGACCACCAGGATTGGATGGTCCACCCGGACCGCAAGGGCCAAAAGGAGATCAAAGGTTAAAAGGAGAGCGGGGAGACAGTGCAAAACCAGGTATTGAGAGAAAAATAAAAAAATTATATTTGTTAAATTGTTCAAATGTAATTTATGTTCATGTTTTGTGTGTATAGTAATACTACTAATATGCTATATACAGTGCCAAAATATACCACAGCACCATACAATCCTGAGGATATAGGTACAGACAAAACAGATTACATGGTAACAAAGCTATTACCTGATTTAGAGATGGGCGTGAGGGCTCTGCTAGCAAGGGCTGAAAATGTGTGTAGAAGGAGGGCTAAAGCACTAAAGGTGAGAAGTGCTTAGTTTAGACAATGGTCCAATCATCTTCCTAAAGATGGCAACCAGTCTAGGAAATGGGACAGGGTAGAGGCATCGGTGTAGTGACTGGCCCAGGGTAGAGGCATCGGTGTAGGGACTGGCCCAGGGTAGAGGCATCGGTGTAGGGACTGGCACAGGGTAGAGGCAGCGGTGTAGTGACTGGTACAGGGTAGAGACATCAGTGTAATGACTGGTACAGGGTGGAGGCAGCAGTGTAGTGACTGGAACAGGGTGGAGGCAGCGGTGCAGTTTATTCCTATCTATCTATCTATCTATCTATCTATCTATCTATCTATCTATCTATCTATCTTATCTAATATAAGCCAGGGAAAGACGGAAATCTAGGACCCAAAGGAGATACTGGAGACAAAGGTACAAAAAGGTTGACAATCGTTCTTTAGGTTTATCAATTTATAATTAATATGTAGGAGCTGGCTTGGTAGGCACATAGTTAAGCCTCTTGTACACTGCAGTGTCAGGCATGTTGTTCTTACATTATAGTCTGATGTTATTTCATATTGTACCTGTTTCCCTCCAGTTTTATATGAATAAACACCAAGGCTTTCTTTTTATTCATGCATTTGTTCATAGACGGCTCGGACATGCCCAAAAGAGAACGGGTGAAACCTGGAGTTCCTTAGAATCTGTATATACATCTTTGGTGAGCAGGAAGGCAAGTTAGTAGAAGTAAGATATGTACAGTAGCTGTAGGGTAGGCCCTGGAATCCGCACCATGGTGCATCCAGATTACAAGCCACTCGTGGACCCTATGCACCTCAATCCAACACTACTTAAAGAAGTTTCAAATGGACATGGACCTGTATGACCTCCAATGGTTATCATATAGATTATGTGCCCGAGGCTTTGCTGTATTCTTTTATACATACTCGCCAAACCTCATGTTTCATCTGGGAGAACCCTGGAAACCAGGGCACATAAGGGGTGCGATTTATGCAAACCCTTCTACAAAAATGACATTCTTAGGTGGACCAGGGAGCTCCCAAGGGTTGGGCTGGGACATAAAAAAAATCAGATGCGTTCATAGTCTACACCTGGTGCGGCAGGTGCTCGTGGTGGCATGGGGCGCTATGCTTCTTTTCTAGCCCTTTTTCAATAGGAAAACATGAGTCACACAACGCAGATTTCTAACAAAAGTCAGAACTAAATATTTCATAGACGATTTTAATATTTATTAAATTAGTCAAGTCAGAGATCCGAAAAGGCCTCTATGATATCGGCTCCTTGTTTGGAGTATATTCGGCAGGTTATCAGGTGATCTATTCCAGTCAAGTATTTATGGAAAACCAAAATAAAATTTTACAGGATGGAGGAAGTCATTTGCATACAAAAATTTCTTTCCTTGTGTTTTTTATGGAATATTGTAAGCGACTGCATCTCATTTTCTTTTGCTTAGGCGAGCCTGGACCACCAGGACCACCAGGAATTGATGGTGCTCCCGGACCGCAAGGGCCAAAAGGAGATTAAGGGTTAAAAGGAGATCAGGGAGAGCGGGGAGACTCCAGATATTGAGAAATAAATCAAAAAAATTATATTTATGTTAAATTGTTCAAATGTAATTTATGTTCATGTTTTGTATGTTTAGTAACAATAGTACTAATATTTAAAACTGAGTGCCCTGAGTAGGACAGATCATATGGGGGAGTACGTTCCAGAGAACTGGTGCAGCACGTGAGAAGTTTTAAAAGCGAGCATGAGAGGTTTGAATGATTGAGGCCTTTAATCTAAGATCATCCGCAGAATACAGAGATGTGGAAGGAGATATGGTGGGGTGCAGCGCAGTGGAGAGCTTTGTGGCTGAGAGTGATCAGTTTAAACTGGATCCTGTACTGAATGGGCAACCAGTGCATTGGCTTAGGCAGGGTAGAGGCATCAGTATAGCAACTGGAAAGGAGATGAGCCCGGCTACTGCATTCAGGACAGATTGGAGAAGGGAAAGTATATAGTTGTCTCACTAAATTGATTCTTCTTACCTCACTCCTGTTTTCTCGGTTTTATTTTTGAATTCGGGGGCATGTGTACTGGCTTCTACTGATCTGCAGTGACAAGCTGTTGAGGATACCAGGTCAGTAGCTATAGCAACCAGTGCTGGCAGCCTATCAGGAGAGATGGAACAGGTCTGTAGCTATAGCAACCAGTGCTGGCAGCCTATCAGGAGAGATCAAACAGGTCTGTAGCTATAGCAACCAGCGCTGGCAGCCTATCAGGAGAGATGGAACAGGTCTGTAGCTATAGCGAAGTGAAGAGCTGATGCAGCCCATACAAGAGGGGATATCTAGGAGTAGGAAGGACACTGTTAATGGACACATACTGCAAAGTGACTTGTTTTTGCAAGATCCTTAACATAAATTCAATCCTTGTAGCGAGACAACCCCTGTAAGGAAAGAGAGACTGATAAGAAGGGAGTTACAGTAATCCAATTGTTTTTGCTGTCGGCCAAATAGATGATTGAATGGGAAACCGATGGCAAAACTCAAGATCCCAGCATATTATACAACATGTATATGTATAATCCACCGGCGCCAGAAGGCGAGCAAGGAAAAAACAACCTGTTTAGACAACAGGTCGTTTTTTTTATTTAAGTCTATGGGGCTGCCCGAATGATCGTATTTTCAGCGGTTTTAGAATGCTAAAACTGCCAAAAATACAATTCTTTTTCAATGACGTGTAGTCATAGCCTAAAATTGTGAGATATCTTGGAAGTCTGCCACACATATAATGGGAAATGGTGTGTTTGCTTTTCAATGTTTAACTGGTATTTATATTCCAAGTCGTTATAGCTACGGTTTCTATCAATAATGGTCATTGGTTCACCTAACAAGCAAATAAGAACCCATCCCCAATACAATATAAATAGCGCTGTGCTGGATGTGTCTACATCTTTGGTGACTGATGTCCGTACACTTCATCTCACTAAAATGGTATGTATCAATATGGTAGAGCTTTATTTTTTATACCTATTATATTTTTGTTATTTATCACAGAGCTCAGCTCCTCTCCTCTGTCATATAACCCTATATATCACAGAGCTCAGCTTCTCTATCATATAACCCTATATATCACAGAGCTCAGCTCCTCCCCTCTATCATATAACCCTATATATCACAGAGCTCAGCTCCTCTCCTCTATCATTTAACCTTATTTATCACAGACCTCAGCTTCTCTCCTCTGTCATATAACCCTAAATATCACAGAGCTCAGCTTCTTTCCTCTCTCATATAACCTTATATATCAGAGCTCAGCTTCTCTCGTCTCTCATATAACCCTATATACCACAGAGCTCAGCTCCTCTCCTCTATCATATAACCCTATATATCACAGAGCTCAGCTCCTTTCCTCTATCATATAACCCTATATACCACAGAGCTCAGCTCCTCTCCTCTATCATATAACCCTATATATCAGAGCTCAGCTTCTCTTCTCTATCATATTCTGCTCTTACCTGGCAAGTTCCCTTTAAGGAAAAAGGCGCATTTAAAATGCAACTAACTTTAGATAATTCTCTTAATATTGTGATTTGCATTTGCGACAGAACATTGCATCTAGCATATAGGTAATTTACCTGTTTTTAATCTTTAATTAACAATATTACTCTACAGATCGGAAGCATTTGGGGAATGCAGCTCCTTTCCGTTCTTTGCTTCCTTCTCTTGATAATAATAATAATAATAATTTTTATTTATATAGCGCCAACATATTCCGCAGCACTTTACAAATTAGAGGGTGTACATACAGACATTACACATTAAAAGAACTTACAAATGAGACACGAGGTATGAGGACCCTGCTCGCGAGAGCTTACAATCTATTATGGTGTATGGGTGAGACAAAGGGTTAAGAAGTGCTCAGTTTACTATGGTCCAGCCATGTTAATAAATAAGAGGTGGTTTACATAGAAATTGGGTGACCCAGCCACCCTGACAGTACATCTATATACAGATAAGTGCCTGTGAGTGCCCTAGTGTAGGGAGTGACAGGTGTGATAGCAGTTAGGGATCTTGGTAGGCCAGGCGAGAAGATGTTTTCTCAGGGCCCTCTTAAAACTGTGAGGGTTGTGAATGTGCTTGATCGCCCGCGTAGCATATTCCATAGGACCGGTGCTGCACGTGTGAAATCTTGGAGACGGGCATGGGAGGTTCGGATGATTGAGGAATGTAGTCTGATATCATCAGCAGAGCGGAGAGCACGGGTAGGGTGGTAGACAGAGATGAGGGAGGAGATGTAGGGAGGAGCAACACTGTGGAGAGCTTTATGGGTGAGAGTGGTGAGTTTATGTTGTATTCTGTACTGGATGGGCAACCAGTGCAGTGACTGACACAGGGTAGAGGCATCAGTATAGCGGCTGGAGAGAAAGACAAGCCTGGCTGCTGCATTCAGAACAGATTGCAGAGGGGAGAGTTTGCAGAGAGGGAGACCGATAAGCAAGGAGTTGCAGTAGTCAAGACGAGAGTGAATAAGAGCAACAATGAGGGTTTGAGCTGTTTCCACAGTGAGAAAAGTACGGATTTTTGGAGATGTTCTTGAGGTGCAGATGACAGGAGCGGGCAAGGGATTGGATATAAGGGGGTGAAGGACAGATTAGAATCTAGTATTACCCCAAGACAGCGGGCCTGCTGCCTAGGAGTTATGGTGGTGCCACACACTGAGACCGAGATAGCAGGGTAGGGTTGGTTAGAAGATGGTGGAAAGACAAGAAGTTCGGTTTTAGTGAGGTTTAGTTTCAGATGGAGAGAGGACATGATGTCAGAGACAGCGGACAGACAGTCACTGGTGTTTTGTATCAGGGCAGGAGTGATGTCTCGGGAGGAGGTGTATAATTGGGTGTCATCAGCATAGAGATGGTACTGGAAGCCAAATCTGCTGATGGTTTGTCCAATGGGGGATGTGTAAAGTGAAAAAAGGAGAGGACCTAGAACTGATCCCTGAGGAACCCCGACAGCAAGAGGAAGAGGAGAGGAGGTAGAACCAGCAAATGAGACACTGAAGGAGCGGTGGGAAGAGAACCAAGCGAGAGCGGTGTCCTGGATGCCAATGGTGCTGAGCATGGTGAGGAGAAGGTGGTGATCCACAGTGTCAAATGCTGCAGAGAGATCCAGGAGAAGCAGCAACGAGTATTTGCCCTGTGATTTGGCAGTGAGGAGATCATTAGAGACTTTAACTAGAGCAGTTTCTGTGGAGTGCAGGGTGCGGAAACCGGATTGTAGAGGATCGAGAAGTGAGTTAGTAGAGAGATAGCGGATTAAACGGGAGTAGACCAAGCGTTCCAGGAGTTTAGAGATGAAGGGCAGGTTAGAGACTGGTCGGTAGTTAGAATCACAGGATGGGTCCAGAGAGGGCTTTTTAAGTAAAGGGGTTATGATGGCGTGTTTAAAAGAGGATGGGAAGATCCCAGTAGAGAGAGAAAGGTTAAAGATTGCGGTAAGGTGAGAGATGATAGCTGGAGAGATAGACTGGACAAGGTGGATGGAATGGGGTCACTAGAGCAGGTGGTAGGGCGAACAGATGAGAGAAGCCTGGACACTTCTTCTTCTGTCGTTGGGTCAAGGGCTGAGAGCAGACTAAAGGACGTGCCGGAGGGGACGGGCTGGGGGTTTCTTGAGGATTGAGATGAGATGTTTTGCCGGATACTGTCTATTTTGTCTTTGAAGTAAGTGGCCAGGTCTTCAGCACAGAGGTCAGTGACTGGGGCCTGAGCTTTTGGGCTGAGGAGGGAGTGGAAAGTGTCAAACAGGCGTTTTGGGTTGTTGTGTAATGTGGAGATGAGGGAGGTGAAATATTTTTGTTTGGCGCAGTGAAGGGCAGTGTGGTAAGTGCTGAGCATGAATTTGTAGTGGAGAAAATCTGCAGGTAGCTTTGACTTTCTCCACAGTCTCTCAGCACACCTTGAACATCGCTGCAGGAAGCGAGTCTGAGGTGTGTGCCAAGGCTGTGGGCGCCTGACTCTGGTGGTGCGGTGTCTGAGAGGTGCCAACATGTCCAGGGTGGTTGAGAGAGTTTCATTGTACTGCTTGACAGCCAGGTCAGGACAGGAGTCGGAGGAGATTGGAGGCAGTGAGGACTGTATGGTGTCTATGAGTTCCTGAGTGTTCATGGAGCGAATGTTTCTGGATGGGCGATGGGCAGGTGTGTCCAGAGAAGGCTGAGAATTGGTGATAGTGAAGGAGATAAGGTTGTGATCAGAGAGAGCATAAGGAGAATTAGTGAGGTTAGAAATTGATGAATGACGGCAAAAAAACCAAATCATGAGTATGTCCATCCTTGTGGGTGGGAGAATCTGTAAATTGCAAGAGGCCAAAGGATGATGTTAGTGAAAGAAACCGAGAGGCAGAAGGAGACATAGGGTTGTCGATGGGGATGTTGAAATCGCCCATGATGAGAGTGGGTATTTCAGTGGAGAGGAAGTGAGGGAGCCAGGCGGCAAAATGATCCAGAAACTGGCGGGGTGAGCCGGGGGGTCTGTACACAATGGCGATTCTGAGGGAAAATGGCCGAAAGAGTCTGAGAGTGTGGACCTCAAAGGAGGGGAAAGTGAGGGAGGGTGCAGGGGGAATGACCTGGTAAGTGCAGTGTGGAGAGAGAAGTATGCCAACTCCTCCACCTGGCCTGTTCTCAGGTCGGGGTGTGGGTGAAATGTAGGCCGCCATAGGTGAGGGCAGCAAGGGAAGCGGTGTCTGATTGCTGGAGCCATGTTTCAGTGAGAGCGAGGAGATTACAGCTACAGAAATTTGCCAAGACTCAGACTGTTCTTGTTCTATCATTAAATGTGGAGCTCCGGGGAAGGATGGTCGTCCTGGGATAAATGGCAAGGATGGGCCCCAAGGAGAGAAAGGAGACAGAGGTGAATTAATATATATTAATAACTATTATTATTATTTTTATTATTATTATTTTATTATTTTTAATAATTTAATTATTAGTAACTATTTCCAAATAATTACTAAGTTCTGCAACATCGTGTGTAGTCTCCATTAATGTTGTACATATGAATGACAATCGGTGACTTCCTTTCTAAGCCTAATAATACACTTAATGCAGGGCCACCTGGATTACCAGGCATTGCTGGACCACAAGGACCACCGGGCCCTCCAGGTGAAAAAGGAGAAAGTGGAGCTTCAGGTAAAATTTCTTTGTTGTGCAGACTAAACCCTTATAGGACAATTGACTAGTGTTGATCAATGAAATCGAAAAAAGTTGAAATCGGGCAGATTTTCATAAAAATCTTGTTTCCGCGATGAAGAGATTTTCGATCAATAATCGACATCGCGGATTCCAATCGCGCCATTTTCGTCACTGTCTGTAATTTTCGCAGACAGCCAATCAGGGCAGAGCACAGGTGGGGGGGGGGGAGGGTGGGAGGAGTTAAGAATGTCACCAGTGGGGTGTATAGGGATCTCACTGGCTGCTGAAATCACATGACCTCGTTTTGTCTGTCACTGCACTTCTTGATCGCCGCCATTCTCTTATATACAGCCAACAGAATGGATAGCTGTCTCTCTGCTCAGCTTTTTTTAAAAGCTAGTAGAGATTGTTTGCCAGCGTTTTTACAACTGAAAAGGATCCTTGATAGAGTAGTTAGCTTGGGGTACATCAAGATTATAGAATTCTAGTCCGTTTTAGTTAGAGATTTGGAAACAACTCCAGTGCTCAAAATAGCACAGCTGCTGGGAAATAGTACTAAATTTTATTTCTGCATAGCCAGCATCCACAGCAATCTGATTTCAGGGTGTCCCTTTCTTGTGGGGTGCATGTCTGCATTTATTACTTCTGTTTGTCCTCTCAAGTCACAGTGAAATGGCACCCAATTTTATTTCTGCATTGCCAGCTGCCAGCACATTCTGAGTTACGGATGTCCCTGTGTTGTGGGGTGCATGTCATCATTTATATTACTCATATTTCTCGTCTCAAACCACAGTGAAATAGCCATGAGTAAGGGTCACGTGACCCGAAACGCGTCGGCGGTCTAGCTCCATTTAGATCTCACCGTCATAGCAGATGGGTCTCTCGTCAATATGTGCAAGTTTGTAATTGGATTTTAAAGAAGAATGAATACATTTTTGATGATTTTTTAAAGCCTGGTCTGCACCTGCATATATTTTCTCCACATCCAAATATTTCACCGATTGCTGAAGCTGGTTCGTTTCTTTGATTGCTGTCTACATTTGGAAACAAGGGAAGGCACCCTGAACCGAGAGCTCGCAAAAGAAGCCACAGGTGAGCTGCTTTTTCTTGACTTTATACAGTGAAATAGCACCCAATTTTATTTCTGCGTTGCTAGCGGCTACCCCTGTCTGAGTTACGGATGTCCCTGTGTTGTGTGGTACAAGTCAGCATTTATATTACTCATATTTCTCGTCTCGTGTGAAATTCTGCATCATACACAGCTACGTTCCTCTCTCATAAGAGATCACTGTTCTATAGAGTTTATTTTATTTGTACTCCTGGTTGCCAGTTGTTGGAAAAAACACATTTACTCCATATTCCGTAGAAAAAATTTCTATTTCTATCTGTGATTGTCAGTTGTCTGAGAAGACTGCAGTTCTTAGATAATTTGTAGAAAATAATTTTATTTTGTACTCCTGTTTGTGAGTTGTTGGAAAATACCACATTTATTCCATATTCTGTAGAAAGCATTTCTATTTCTATCCGTGATTGTCAGTTTTCCGAAAAGACCGCTGGGTCGGTTCCCTGTGAATCTCAGTAATGAAGAGCCACTTTGTTCTTCAGTGGTTAACGCAACCTGCATCCAGTGGTTTTACCTCCTCGTCCTCCCAGTCACGGCCACGAATGTTGTCGTCATCGTCAGCATCCATCCAACTTGAAGCAAACGGATCCCAAATGTCAACCCATGTACAGACCACTGTGGATAATCCATGTTCTGAAGAGCATTTTGATGACACAATGCGGTTGAGGTCAGAAGGCATTTCAAAATGCCAAAGAGGCTGATTGTTTTCTCCGATGCCCAATTGCTAATGCCCTCAGAGCAGACGGAAACTGGTCAGTTGCCACAAATCCCGAGTGGTCAACAACGCCTTGCAGTGCCTGTGGCTTCTAGCCCTCCGCTTGCAGGATGTAGACTGTCAGGACGAGGAACTCACCTGTGTTAATGATGTTGATAATGACATTACGGATCCAATGTGGTCTTTTCAGTAGAATTTGCTTGCGAGCGCCAGTGGATGAGGAGGAAGATGATGGGGTAGTGTCAGTACGGGTCCGGCCTCAGAAAGGGAGAGAGTGGTTTCACAAGTCTGCGGAGATGAGTCAGCCAGCTATGATCAGTGGTGGCAGCGGAAACACCGCTACTAGCTTATCTCCGTCAAAAAGGTAGAGGGCCTGGGCCTTTTTCGATCAAGCCTCAGATTCACCCAGCGGTGGTGTATGCCATATTTGCCATCAACGTATCATTAAAGGGAAGAATCTTAATTGGTTAACCACCACGAACATGAATAGTCAAATGCAGCGAAAGCATGAATTGACCTGGAGGAATCACGTGGAGGAAAAAGGCCACACATGTCCTGGGCTTCCAACCACTGTCACACTTTGTCTCCAACTCCTCATCCGCCACTTTCAAAATGAAGCATTCCTCTGCTGCCCATGTCCCGCAGCGGCATGAGCAAGGATCAGCCCCAGTGCCACACACCGTCGCCCGAGTACCACCAGCACCATGAGAGACAAAGCCTACCCCTTCTTTTTCCACCAGTTTGACCTGCACGTCATACAGCAGCCAATCTAGCAGCCAGCCTTCCGTGTACCAGGTGTGGGAGCAGAAGAAACGCTTTGACCCCCAACCATTCCAAGGCCAAAGGCCTAAATGTCAGTATTGCCAGGCTTTTGGCCTTGGATATGTTGCCTTTCCGCCTGGTGGACACAGATGGCTTCCGCTACATCATGGCCCTTGCCTGCCCCCAATCCCAGATGCCAATCAGGCATTTCTTTTCCAGAAAAGCTGTCCCTGCCCTGGCCAGCCACGTGTCAGCTAAAATCTCCAGCGCATTGGCTGCATCTGTGTCCAGCAAAGTCCATCTGAGCACCGATACATGGACTAGTAAGCACAATCAAGGCCGCTATATCTCTGTGACAGCTCACTGGGTGAGTTGGGTGGATGTCTCTGGTGATGATGGTGGCTCTCAGGCTCGGCGCACACTTTTCAAAACCGCAGGGATGGTGCAGGTTTCTGTCTCCCAAGGTCAATGGGTAGCATCAGGTGCCAAGAGAAACCAGGCCGGGTTGAAATTAATGTGTCTCTGAGACCGTCAACACACAGGTCAAGAGCTGTCAGTGGCCCAAAGCCTTTGTCAAAATACATGCGTATTTACAAGAAGGGTGACATTATGCACATTAAGGGTATTTGCACCATAGAAAACCTAACTGCTATCATGGCAATACTGCCAAGATCTACAATGTGAAACAGCATGCTGTTGGAATAATTGTGAACAAGCAGAAACATGGTAAAACCCTTGGGCAGGAATCAATGTTCGTATGGAGCAAATTCTCCACCCCAAAAACAGAGACAATTTCCTCCAGCATGTTCAGTAGAACGAGAAAAAGAAAGCCAGGAAAAGGGCACCTGGGTGGAACTAGAACGTGAACCAGCGTTTCCAAGAAAAGCTCACTTTGTCCGCACTCCTGGAAATGAACCTGAACTCCTTGAGCCCGTTCATGAAGAGTTTGTGACAACATCCTTTGCAAAATATTGCATTGTTGCTTAGGCATAAGGATGTAATGGTGGTACCTCAGACTATTTCGAATTTCGTACGGAGGGGCAAGTGCTCTCGTATAGGCAGAAATTTCTCAAGCGCTACCGAGGTTTTGACTGTCTTTTGAGGAAGGATTGAGATCTAAGCTCACACTTCCGGCATTCACCCTCTGTTTCGGCCCGACTGTCAGCGTTGCTACATCATAAGGGCATTTTTGCCGTGTTAATAGATGACTGACGGCAGCCCTGGCTCTCACCGCACCCACTGTAAGTCCAGCCCTGCCAGCTGAACCTCCGTGATTCATCTTCACAGCCTCACCCTCCTTGATTAGCAATTTCCTTCGAACCCACTTGACAGTAGAATGCAGGAATTTGAGACCGGCCTCGTTGACCAACTGGGGACATCTGTTGCGTTTTCTTCACGTTCTAATGTCATGGTGGAACAACGTCGGCAATGTCAGCGGTAGAAGACAGGGATAGTCAATATCCTATTTACTAAAATAGTGGTTCAAATATTTATTTCTTCCTGTACTTTATCTTCTGAGGGTCCATAAGGGCATCTGTGTGGGTTTTGGGGTCATGCTGCGGGAAAGGACAGGGATAGTCAATGTCCTGTCCATTTTCGCTGGTTTTGGGATCAGGCTACTTTAAAATGGATGCCTGAGGTGCCAATAGGGCAGTATTCATGTCGGGGGCCCTAATCAAAAAGGGGCCTGGTGATATGTTAAAAATAGGAAGTAGTAATGGGTGGGTGCCCCATTTGATTTAGCTGCATGTGGGCATGAAGCGGTTAATAGATGACTGACGGCAGCCCTGGCTCTCACCGCATCCACTCTAACTAGGGCCCTGTCAGCTGAACCTCCGCGTTCCTGGTTGGGATGTTCTTGCTGCCAAAAAATATGACAAGTTGTTGGTCCCCTGGTGCAAAAAGTGATAGGGGTCTCCTGCCAGTTATCATGTGTCATTTCCAATACCAGTGTCTTGTTTTGTGTCATAGTGGCCCCGTAGCAGCTGCTACCACTGTACCTGCTGTGGCTACGGCGTTTTTTTTTTTCGGTCAGCCATTGAAAGGAATGGATTATTTTAGACAGTGAATTTTTTTCTGTGACTCTTGTTGCCTAATTGTCTTGCCTAAGATGTAGCACGTATCCAGTTTACTGTTGTGGATGTTATTTCCAGCTTCACCTCACTTGTTTGGGTGTAAGAATGAACCTGGTGTTCCTCTCCCATAGACTTTAATGGAAATCGGAGATATCTCGCAATCGAGGATCGAACATCGGCGAGATGATTCCCAAAATTTGGATTCGAATCGAAGCAGATTATTGGCCGAATCGCTCATCACTAGTTGTGTGCATTGATCACTTAGATTTTAAACCATCAACTAATATTATATCAACTTTATTATTTTATTTAAAAAAAAAATTTTTATTTCTTTTTCCCAACTTTCCGCAGCCACAAATTCAAAATCACTATTGTTGCATTGATCACTTAGTTTTTAAACCATCAACTAATATATTATATCAACTTTATTATCTTGGTATTTGCAGAATGAAAAGGTTTTTCTACTGTTTATCATTTTCAAATCTAATTTACTTTTCAGATACAGAAAGCAAACAAAAATTGCTGCTTTGGAAAATAAAATTACTTTGCTAGAAAGAAGACTCTCCTGGCTACAAAATGGTATCGTTCCTATTCCTTTGATAATTTTTACTAGCTCAGTGTATTTTAGATTACTTACACATTTTTCAAACTATGGATTCAAGTTATTTTTCAAACCTCAGTTTACTCTTTTCCAGGTTTCATTTTAGCAAGAACTGGAATTTAAGGGGGTTGTGTCACTCCAGACATTCATTGTATATTTCTAGGATGTGGAACCCTTGCCTGCCTCAAATGAGCTCCAAAAGCTGTTTTTAATTGATAGGTATTGCAGCTCATTCTTGAGATAGTTATGGGACCTACAGCTATTGATGTTGATGGTATATGCTATCGCTATGCCATCGATATCTGAAGTAACATGATAGGCCCATGGAGTAACGGGGGAAACTTGCCCTGACGACGATGGGCCTGAGTGCTTTTCAGGGGGAGACACTGAGAGGCAAAAAGCAAGAGACATGTACAGTAGCCGTACAATGGGCCCCAAGAATCCACTTAACTGGTGGACCTCCAGCAACCCAGACTGACACTGGATGGAAACCAAAAATTTAATGATGTTTTAGTCATTTCTGGTTTCTGCTAAATCTAGAAATTTAATATTTAACACAAATACTTGTCTTTACAACAGACCAATTTATGGTCCTTTAACGTGGGTCTGGACATGAGCTGCTTATTTAAGACCAAGAATGGGACTAGCTAATGTCGTATAAGTTGAAGCAATTCCTTAAGACACACTTTGGGAAAAGCAGGCCATATACTACTGAATACGTTTTTTGTCTTGGCTGTAAATAGAAGGCCCCATAAAACACTTGTGTGAAATCCACAGGTCTCTACCAGCCCCAAAACACCCCTACTGACAGATTAAGTATCTTTTTTGGCTTTGGTCCACATCCCCCACCATCACAGTACAATGGCAGGAGAAGTCATTGCACATCCCCACCAACGGACCAGGTCAAACAAGTTAATTTTCTTGGGGCAAATAGTCTGGTGCACGTTTACAGCGGAATAGGAATGTCCTTTTTATGAAATTCTATTTTACTTACATGTAAAATCTGCCTCCATTGTGAAAATAAAAAAAGGAATAAAATTAAAATACCAAGTGTCAAACAGTTCTTAGATCTTAAACATATGAACTATAATCTTTATGTATTTAGAATTGATTTTATTTTTATTTTTTTATTTTTTTTCTATTTTTTTTTGTTAGTGGTACTTTGCCAAAATGAACATGCTACATTGGGGAAGAAGCTCTATATTTTTCCAAAAGTGAGAGCCAATTTCCCAACCGCTCTTTCTATATGTGAAAAATATGGTGGGATATTGCCTACACCAAGAAATAATGAAGAAAACTCTGTTCTTTATGAGCTGGTGAAAGACGCTGGAAGAGAATTCTTTCTTGGAATTAATGATAGAAGCGTTGAAGGGCAGTATGTTGATAGTGATGGAAAAGCAATAACTTTCACAAATTGGCATGGCAACACACGAGAACCAAATGGTTTTACAAGAGAAAATTATGTACATCTCTATCAACTTGGCCAATGGATTGACGTCTCTTGTGACCATATTGGATATGTTGCTTGTGAATTTTCAATACCTAAAGTAGTCCTAATTTTCTAACCAAACTCTAATAAAAAAAAATTACACTTGTGTGCAATTGCATTTTTTTTTTTCATTCATTGGCAAATGGTTTAAAAGCGGTGATGTTTCTCATTAGGGTGAGAGAACATAAAGGTATGTGGAGATTTATACACCGTTAATTGATCCCTTGAAACTTAAATGTATTCTAAAATGGTCATGGGAGTTTTAAACTGAATCAAAACCATGAAGGGCAAATTTGTCAATGTGTCTGAAATTTTGTCCAGCCCTTTGACTTTTTTTTAATATTATAAATGGTCATCGGCTGAACCTTATAGGTCCGTTTTATTTATCGTTGGTCAGCAGTTAATGCTTGTGGAGGATACTTTAAGTAAACACCGATCCATTTAATACATAGACTGATTGTGCCAGGCATAGTAGCTCTCTGCTCCAGCTCATACATGCCAGTCCAGTTTAGGCAGTAGTCTAACTGCTGTCCACTCCTGGTTGTGTCAATCCTTTGATGTTGAACAGCAGTGCTATCTTTTTGCTTCAAAACTTCTTATACATAGTAGAGGTGTTTTGCCAAGAAGTGATTTCCTCATCTAACAGGCTGATACTCCCCTCTTGAGGCTTGAAAAAGGAGCCTTG
This sequence comes from Phyllomedusa bahiana, assembly GCA_025379985.1. Classification (NCBI taxonomy): domain Eukaryota; kingdom Metazoa; phylum Chordata; class Amphibia; order Anura; family Hylidae; genus Phyllomedusa; species Phyllomedusa bahiana. The sequence goes on along the minus strand of JAODAL010010408.1, from coordinate 21,197 downwards.
TGTTTCTGTGCTTAAAAAAAAAAGTGCCCCCTCTGTGATGTCATCGCTTCACCTCCCATGCACGTTCCTGATAGTCTCTCTAGTTGAGCAAACATTGTTTTGCTAATCCATAGAGGAGAACTGTATTGTGCACAAGCTATATGCGTTTTACTTCTCCCTCTTATTTGCTCAGGAGAGAAGATAAGCTCAGCAGGCAGCCTTCTTTCATTCTTTCACGAACGGCTGCAGGGTGAGAGGGAGGGGGCTGAGCAAAGAGTCAGGGAGCGCTTGCATGTTTACTCAGATAATTACATTCCCTATACAAAAGACACAAGATCTTTCTCCCCAGTCCCTTCAAAGCTCGTTCATGTTCCCTTCCATCAGATAAGAGTGCAAACCACACAGGCATTGCCAGATCAGCTCCTGGTCGTGTCTAATGTAAACTGTCAGGAAACCAAGGGCATGTAAATCAGGCTGTAGCTTTTAGAGGCTTCACTTTTTTTGATGACATATATTTAGAAAAGTGATTAAATACCCATTTTGGAGGATCCCACGTCAACATTAGATCGTGGCAAAACCCCTTTAATATTACTTTGCTGTTTTCTACTACTTTTGTTTTATGTAAGGTGATAAACTTTATCAGGTGTTTTACTCTTGCTGTAATGCCAACAATTCTAAGGGTGCTTTTACACGGAGTATTTTTTGATGTGTCTTTTGTGCAGAAATATACAGCATTCCTGTACAACAAACACATCAAAAACACTCCATGTGAAAGCACCCTTAGGTTACATTTACACAGCTTAAAATGCAGCGTATTTTGGCGCGCATTTCGCTGCATGTTGCGCTGTATACGTGGCGATATGCACGTCGCAATTACGGTAATTCATAGTTCTCATAGAGAGCTATGGATTACTCATCGTCTCCCTACACGTACAATACGATCATATTGTACACGCGAGGGGGGAAATTACGTCAATTATTAGCAGTGAATACGCGCCGCTGACAATGCAAGTCTATGGGGCCGGCCCCCCGTGCTTTGGAATTACGCGCTGATTAGTGCGTGGTTCCAAAACACCCGGCATACTATACGCGCTGCAATAAGCTGCGTGAACATCGCCTAAGAGTTTTAGGGAGCTTTCACACAGCGCAGTTTTGCTGCAATTTTAACTGTGCTCCAATTAAACTGCCTTTATTACCAGCAGCTTCTTTCAGTTATCTAAACCGTTTGGAAAGTGAGTAATCAATCAGTGTGTTTGTATCCACAAGACGTCACTCACAGTCATTAATTACTTAATTGAAACATCTTTCTCAACAGTTTAGAGAACTGAAAGAAGCTTGCTGGTAATAAAGGCAGTTTGATTGTAGGTAAAACTGCACCAAAATTGCACTGTATGAAACCAGCCTTATTGTACACATGTGCAAATCATTACATAATCTGTTAAGTCAATTGAAATGGAAACGTATATGTAGATTGTAAGCCTTTGCGGGCAGGGCCCTCTTTCCCTCTGTACCAGATGTTCTTTGTAAAAACTGGCGTCAGGTATATCTTGCATAGAAAACTTATGGCGCCTAAAAAGGTGCATCATATCAAAAAAGGCGCATTTCGCAACACGCGGCGCCTAGCATATCATTGGTAGTACATGTAATGCGCCTATCTGGGTGCATTGCCTGACGGGGTCACATAACATATGTAATGTACTTCAATAGGCGCATTGCGCGACGGGGGCACACAGTGCACCATATTTAGGCGCATTACAAAGTGTCGTGCCCAGCATATAATGCGCCTAGTTTTGGTGTACGACAGTTAATTTACAACAAGAATATGGCGTCAAAAGTGGTTTTGCCGCAAAATAGTCCAAAAAACTGGCGTTGGCGAATTGGGACATGTCGCCCTTAGGGCAACATGTCCAATACGCAAGCACAGTTTTATTGGTCTATTTTGTGCCAAAAATACTGTTGACACCATATTCTTGATAAAAAGTAACTTTAATTTACCAAAACTAGGCGCATTATAAGCCGGGCACAACACATTTTAATGTGCCTAAAAAGATGTATTGAATATAGTAGCGATGATAAGCTGTGCGCCTCCATAACACTATCGAGGCGCATTACATAGACCAGTAATGATACGTTATGCGTCTACTCAGGCACATTACATATGTTAGCACTGATACGCTATGCGCAGCGTTTTCGGCGCATTGTTAACTATGCAAGGATTTTTGAAAATATCATGCTTTCAGGCACACTTTACACCGATTATATGCGTCTAGTATCTGCCGTGGCGTCGCCAATTTTCAGACATGTTACCCTTACTAATCAATAAAAAACTGATATATTTGAGTGTGTGGTGCTTCCAAAACTCTAGGTCAATATGTCTATTGTGGAATTTTGTTTCCATTCCCAGAATGTTATTTTCTCAGTGAGGAAACAACTATAACTTTATAACACTGGCCGTTTACATGGTAAAGGACAAATACCGGTTGGTTTATGCGACTGGTATTTGTCCTGTTTTAGTGCCGTACCCGCGATTAGCCCCCTTCACATTGCAATCTTCATATTCCTGTCCGAAAACCGGACAGAAGAATGAACAGTCACACTGTTTTCCGGGCGGCCAGCAGTTTGAAAAACCGGGGGGCGGAAAAGTCTGTGCAGTGGGGACTGCTGCACGGGTTTCCCATAAAAGCCTGGTGTGTTCGTTTGCGGACGGTTTTTCAGACGGTTTGCAAAACCGCATACATCTGAAAAACCAGCCGTAAACCCGTGCCGTGGGGACATGCCCTAACTCTCCCAACATAATCTCAATCCATAAAGCTTAGTAGCATAACAGGTAACCACATACTTTAGACGTTTATAATAAATTTTTAGACGTTTTATATTTTACATGTTTGTATTTGATTAATAATGCATGAAGTGGCAACTTTCTCTAGTCCTTAAGCTTCAGCAGATTTAAAATACAATATTGAACTTGCAGCCACACACAACATTATACCAAAGGGTCAAAAATGTTTAAAAAAGCAAAACAAAAAAAATCTTCCATTGACCTTTTCAGCTCAAAGTTCACCCAAGATACCGCTAATCGATAAACTGTCATATAAAAAGCAATGCACTCGCTGGACTTGAGTCAGTCGAGTTAGCTGCAGGCTTGATTTTTAGTTGAAAACTTGTACCAGATAATTTTTTTGGTGGGGTAATTTGGGGCTAATTATGTCAAGTAGCTAATACAGGTGTAAAGATATTTGGCTGCTGGTAGTTACGATCAGTAGAAGTTTCTTGAATGTCTGAGGTATAAAAATATTGTAAATTTACTATTATAGATTTACTGCTTTATTAGTTAAGACATGGTCTTCTCTGTCCAGACCATTGGCTTCCTAGCTGCCATCTTTATAATGCTATTCACCAGGACTCTCTCAGACACATCACCTGTGTGCTCTGTAGTACAAGGACTTCCAGGTCTCAATGGACGGGATGGAAGAGATGGTGTCAATGGATTAAAGGAGACCCAGGTGAGAAATATTGATTAAATGAAAATTACAGTTGTTTACTTTATATTACTGACTATATTAGGCATAGTTTTCCAATGTCATTAAGTTAATCTTGAAATGTAGAGGGCAGAGATAAGAGATTTTAGATGGGTATTCTTTTCTATTTGCTCCTCTACTGTAACATTCAATAAAATTGTTAAAATACAATTGTTTTTGTAAAACAAAAATGGAAATTCAATACAATACATTGTTTTACATGAACATTTTGGAAAAATGTAGATAAAATTCTAGCACGTTAAATTTTTAACACTTTAAGCCACATGTATGAAAATGTTTTAGGTCTAAAACTCAATTTGTTGCCCATAGGTTAGTGAGTTTTAGACCTAAACCGTTTTCATACATGTGTCCCTTTATCTGTATCAATTTCATTGTAAAAATATGAATAGCTTTTAATGAGAGAATTTAAAAACGTCTTTACTTCATAGAAATTATTTTTGCTAAAATGCTTGTACTGATGAGCAATGTTAGAGTTCATGGATTACAAATGTTTCACCAAGAAACATTTTATTTAACTAATTGTCCACATTTCTGGACTCTTAAACATGGTAAAAATATATGAGATGCAGAGGTTACAGATGAACCCAGCCTAAAATACTCAGTACTAGAAACATGTGTAGTAGTTGGGTGGGGGGGGGGGGCAGGTCTCCTAAAAACTAATAGTAAAATATAAAGGGAGAAGGCAGAGAGAATTTAACCTCTGGAGGAACTGCAGGGAAATGAAAGTTTCACTGGCACTCACTCCCAATAGATAACTGTTGGTCATTCCAATAGAACACTTTACCCAAAGTGGAGAACCCCCTGAAGGCCCCAAAAATAAATATGTACAGGATTATAGGACTTGATATGCAAATTGTGACTCAAATTAAATTTGCTACACATTGCCAAGACTGGGAATTAAGTAATCACCTTGCCCTGGTTTCAGTTTACCAAACCTATGTTTTTTGTTTCCATGTTCAGTGGCGAAAATAATTACTTGATACGATAGTGATTTTGCTAATTTTCCCAACTACCAAGAATGGAGAGGTCTGTCATGTTTATTGTAGTTACACTTTAACTGTGAGAGACAGAATCTAAAAAAAAAAAATCCAGAAAATCACACAGTTTGAATGTTAAATCCTTTACATTTTATTGTAGAAAATAAGTATGTGATACAATAGAAAAACAGAACTTAATATTTGGCAAAGAAACCTTTGTTTGCAATTACAGAGGTCAGATGTTTCCTGTAGTTCTTGACCAAGTTTGCACATACTGCAGCCCACTCGTCTATACAGATCTTTTTAAGATCTTTCAGATTTTAGGGTTGTCGCTGGGTTACGTGAAGTTTCAGCTCAATTTGATTGGGTTCAGGTCTGGAGACTGGCTCAGTCACTCCAGAACCTTGAAATGCTTCTTATAGAGCTGCTCCTTTGTTGCCATGGCTGTGTGTTTTTGGTTTTTGTCATGTTGGAAGACCAAACAACGACCGATCTTCAATGCTCTTACTGAGGGAAGGATGTTATTGGCCATAATCTTGTGTTACATGTCCCGATCCATCCTCCGTTCAATACAATACAATCCTTCTATCCCCTTTGCAAAAAAGCACTCCCAAACTATGTTGCTTCCACCCCCATGCTTCTTGAGGTTGTACTCATCCTTCTTCCTACAAACACGGCAAGTGAAGTTGATACCAAAAAGTTCTATTTTGGTATCATTTGAACACATGACCTTCTCTCGCCTCCTCTGGATCATCCAGATGGTCATTTGCAAACTTCAAATGGGACTGAACATTTGCTTGCGTCAGCAGGGAGACTTTGCGTGCCCTGCAGGATTTTAATCCATGACAGCGTAGTGTTACTAATGATAATCTTTGAAACTGTGGTCCCAGCTCTACTCAGGTCATTTATCAGGTTCTCCTGTATAGTTCTGGGCAGATTTCTGACTCCTTTCTCGGAATCCTCCTTACTCCATGAGGCAAGATCGTGGATTGAGCCCCAGAACGAGGAAGATTGACAGTCATCTTGTGTTTCTTCCATTATCTAATAATTGTGCCAACGCTTGTTGTTGCCTTCTCACCAAGCTGCTTGTCTATTGAACTGTAGCCCATCCCAAACTTGTGCAGGTCTAAAATTTTGTCCTTAGACAGTTCTTTGGTCTTGGCCATGGTGTAGAGGTTGGAGTGTGATTGTGTGTGGGGACAGGTGTCTTTATACGTGTTAATTGCACTTGTTTTATACAAGTAATACAACTAATGAGTGCAGAGTAGGAAAGAAAGAAAAACAGGTCTGAGAGAGCCAGAATTCTTGCTGGTTTGTTAGCAATCAAATACTTATTTTATACCATAAAACGCAAATTAATTAGTTAAAAATCATAGAGTGGGATTTTCTAGAAATTTCTTAGATTTGGTCCCTCACAGTTGAAGTGAGCTTACTCTAAAAATTAGAAACCTCTCCACTCTTTGTTAGTGGGGAAACTTAAAAACTTACCAGTGTATCAAATATTTATTTTCCCCACTGTATGTGTATGTGTACATGTGTATACATATAATATGTTCATTGTCTTACAAAACTTCAAGGAAAAAATAGATTTCTGATTTCCTTAGGTCCTTCTGGAGAGCCTGGACCACCAGGAATAAGAGGCAGCGTTGGACCACCAGGAAAGCAAGGACCAAAAGGAGATCCTGGGTTTAGTGGTGCGTCTCTTAAAATACTCTGAACAAATATATTTGATTTAATACCTGTTGTAATACTCTATTTTATTTTTACATTTCATGTTCCAAATAATTTTTTGTATGTTTTTCTGCCTAGGTTTACCTGGTCTAAAAGGTGAAAAAGGAAATACAGGAACATCAGGTACATATAGCAGTTATACTCCCATGAAGACACTTGAGTCAGTATAATCACATTGCAGGAACACCGATCAACTTTGAACAATGAGTCAATAAACGCTCTTTATTTGTAATTGATTTACACATGAATTTTGCACTAATGGAAGCACTGTAAAGTAATAGACTCTCAGAAATGAAATATTCACCCTAATTAAATGGCACAAGGCACAAATTTTTTCCTGAAAAAATAGATAATAGTTTGGAACTCCCTCTGTCTTCTGTGGTGCTCTTTGCTAAAAAATCATACAAAGTTCATATTACCAATGGCGCACACAGGTTTCCAGAGGTCCAGAGACCTTTGTCTAGGGACTCCTCCATCGCTCTCAGTAAGAAAACACTGGGACCAAGAGCAATGGAAGATTCCCTAGACAAAGGTCTCTGGATCGAAAACATTTGGGATGTGCTTCTCACTTGTATAGATATAAAAAATTAACCAGAACATCTTCTCCCATAGACTTTAATGGGGTTCGACTTTCGAATAGAACTTCGAACCGAACTCACAAAAGTTTGAGGTTCTAATGAAACTAGAACTTTTTAATGTTTGCTAGTGCCATTGGTAATAGTAACTTTGTTCAAATATTTTTCCTGTCAAAATTCATATGAAATTTTACTGCCTCAATGTACAGTACTTGTGCCTCTATAGCAGTGTTTCTCAACTCCAGTCCTCATGACCCACCAACAGGTCATGTTTTCAGGATCTCCCACAGAATGCACTGACAATAATTATATCACCTGTATCAGGATCTCCAACAGGATGCATGGACAATAGTTACATCACCTGTGCAATACTGAGGAAAGCCTAAAAACTTGGCCTGTTGGTGGGTCTTGAGGAGTGTAGTTGAGAAACACTGCTCTATAGTAACCATAATCCGCTACAGTGAACATTCGACTTCTTCCTATGAGAAGTCCATTCACAACACTGGATAGTTTCATAGTTTCATAGTTTGTAAGGCTAAAAAAGACAAGTCGTCCATCTAGTTCAGCCTGTTGTGCTAAGGTGTTGATCCAGAGGAAGGCAAAAACCCCCAATGAGGTAGAAGCCAATTGTCCTCATTTTAGGGAAAAATTCCTTCCCGACTCCAATCTGGCAATCAGAAAAATCCCTGGATCAATGACCCCTCTCCTGAATCCTAGTCACTATAACTTGTTATATTATTACGCTCCAGAAATGCATCCAAACCCTTTTTGAACTCGGTTATTGAATTCACCATGACCAGTCCCTCTGGCAGAGAATTCCATAGTCTCACTGCTCTTACAGTAAAGAATCCCTTTCTATGTTTATGTAGAAACTTTCGTTCCTCAAGACGTAAAGGATGCCCCCTTGTTCTAGATACAGGCCTGTGTATAAATAAATCTTGGGAGAGATCTCTATATTGACCTTTGATGTATTTAATAATATTTATTATGTCCCCTGAAGCCTTCTTTTCTCTAAACTAAATAACCCTAATCTTGCCAATCTTTCTGTGTACTGTAGTCCACCCAGTCCTTTTATTATTTTTGTTGCCCGCCTTTGTACCTGTTCAAGCTCTACAATGTCTTTCCTGTGCACTGGTGCCCAAAACTGTACACAATATTCCATGTGTGGTCTAACCAGTGACTTGTATAATGGGAGAATAATGTTCTCATCATGTGCATCTATGCCCCTTTTAATGCACCCCATGATCCTATTTGCTTTGGCTGCTGCTGCCTGACACTGGCTGCTACAATTAAGTTTACTGTCCACCATGATTCCCAAGTCCTTCTCCATGTCACTTTTACCCAGTGTTTTTCCATTTAACATGTAATCATGTAATGGATTTCTCTTCCCCATGTGCATAACCTTGCATTTATCAGTGTTAAACCTCATCTGCCATTTCCCTGCCCAGGCCTCCAACTTATCCAGATCCCTTTGTAATAACATATTATCCTCTATTGTGTTGATTACTTTACAGAGCTTAGTATCGTCTGCAAAGATCGATATTCTACTGTGTATTCCCTGTGTAAGATCATTAATGAAAATGTTAAAGAGGATAGGGCCCAATACTGACCCTTAGATTTTTTGTTTCGCGCAAACTATAGATATAATACAAGACATGGATTCCAGGATGTAGAAATATCAGTTGAATAGAAAAAAAAACTTCAAATTAAAAGCACGGAACACAATCCACATGAAACAAGACAAATCCAATGTTATCTGTCCCTCTGTAGAGGTTCAGTGGACACTGTTCCGCTCACCTAGCTTGTGAACAAGCTCTGGGGAAAGGAGATAGGACAAAGAAACAGCACACAATGTCAAGGAGAGTTTCAGGTGAACACTTAGTAAGATATCAAAAGAAGTGTTCACCTGATTGAGCTGTACTTTGTACGGTACAGCTCGCTGAATCGCGTTCCCCGTGCGGGACCAGTAGGGATGCAGCTCCAGCACAGCTCCTGCTGAGCGGCCACGTGCGACGCCGAAGGTAGGTAAAAAAACAGAGTAGTGAGTCTCCTGTTTAGGAGAAACAGCTCCAGGCCGTGCAGTTAAAGCGCAAACCTTTTCAGATGGAGACGATCCACGACATAGATGTATAGAGGTGGATTAAGTAATGAAATTTTATTGGAACATGACTCGTTTCGCTGGACATTCAAAACCGCTTCCTCAGATTATCTGTGTATGCTGTTTTTATTGTCCAGCGAAACGCGTCATGTTCCAGTCAAATTTCATCACTTAATCCACCTCTGTAGAGGTTCAATTACTAGAGGGAGCCATTGTACATGAGCCCTTCAAAACAAAGTAAAATTTGTTGTGGAAAAACCACCTGTAACATCACATTCACATGAAGCTGATCTGCTGCGTATTTTGATGGAGGTCTTCTCACAGATTTTTTTGTTTTAAGTCTACATTGAATTTAATAGGGGAAAATCTGGAGTAAAGGTTTTTCTGAAGATTTCAGTACAGATTTTTCATTGTAGGATTTGCTTGTGCAATTCATATCGGGACTATATAGAATTTTTATCATTTCAACCATGTTGTTTTTTGTTGATGCTCCTTATTAAAGGCTGCATTTTCTTTATGCCTTTTTCTCTGACCTAGGACAGCCAGGTTCAAAAGGAGAAAAAGGTGACAATCCTGGAGAGTCAGGTGAGTAAAGAAACGAACAATACAGTGTACAATGATAGGCTTGAATTACAAAACTTCAATTGCGCGATTAGTTACCACCGTTATAAGACTTTCACAGGGTTGCAATTTTGCATTTGAGCGAGTATAGTCTGCAGCTTTATGTAATTCTATTCATAATTGCATTTAAGCGAGCTGCAGCCACGGTACCTTACAATGACCTGTACAGCTCTTTTGGTCTTGCAAATCTGTTTTCTCTATGAACATAAAAGCATATGTTTTATTGAAGGCTCTGTTTCAAAATTTCCAAATGCTTCATAGTTATGGAATGATGATGACATAAAAAAAATACCTTTTAAACTGACTAATTCCAATGTCGCTGCCGATCCCTGTTGTCCCTAGTGATGACATCATTAATTTTTCACGTCAGGCCACAGCAATAACATTTCTTCTATCCAGCAAGAGGTTGATGCAACCTCTCATAGCTGTAAGGTTGTGTGAGTAGTTAACACTGATATCATCAGCCTGGATCACAGGGATCGGCAGTGATGTGGGGTATAGAGTAGAAATTCTTTTCCTGTTATACCCTAAAGACTAATAAACATTTAAACGTTTGGAAGACTGCTTTTAAATATAGCATTGCCTGCTTTGTTATAAGATGACAAGAAAGTAGAAAAATCACCTTTTAAATCTACTTGTTACAACACCGAAGCCGTCCCGGTGAATCCAGCCTAGGACATCACCATTTATTCGTCACTTGGCTCTACAGCCAATCACAAGTCAACTGTGGTATATACAGCAAGAGCACTGCTCCCTGTGTATAGCTGCAGATGGAAAATCGATGGTAACGTCTTTGGCCAGGATCCCTGGGAGATTGTGTTTTTTATTTTCGATATTACATCATCCTCTAATAACTAATGAGAATTTAAATTTTTTGACCCACCCCTTTAAGGATGGCAATGCTTGTTCTGATAGAATCAAGCAGAGCGTTGTAGTGCTCTGATCAATATGGCTCTATCTGCAGCCTTCACTTGCATTTTCTACTCTAATTTCCGCAGCGATACAATAGTGTAATTTAATGGGAATTTATCAGAGGCTTCCAAATTACAATGAACTACATTTTAGTCTGAAATGCTTCAGCTTGTTAAAGAGAACCTCATAGAAGTGCCTTAAAGGGGTTGTTTCACTACAAGGATTGCTGCTTTTTATGTTAAAGATCTTGCAAAAACAAGTCACTTTGCAGTATATGTCCATTAACAGTGTCCTACCTATTCCCAGATATCCCCTCTTGCATGGGCTGCATCAGGTCGCTATAGCTACAGACCTGTTCAATCTCTCCTGATAGGCTGCCAGCACTGGTTGCTATAGCTACAGACCTGGCTTCTACTGCAGCCTAGTAGAAGCCACTAAACACTCCCATAAATTCAAAATGAAACCAAGAAAACAGGATTGAGGTCAGATGAATCTGTGTAGTGAGACAACCCCTTTAATGTAGCTGAAAAACTAAAGCTTTCAAAACATCTAAGACCTATAACAATGAATCTTCTTTTGCAGCAATGATGACAAATATCCAGAGCAAATTATCATCCCTTGAGGAACAGTTGAATCAATTGCAGCTGAGCATAACAGCAAAGATGAAAGGTTTGTGCCGTTATAATGAACACGACTATCTTACTACTAAGTACCTGATTTCAGTAGCCAAATGACAGTGATCTCTCGAGTTACAGTGAACTGAGGTTACAATTTTTTGAGCAGACAGTTCTCTTTCCTGGGACATTGTATCTAAAGATCACAGACCTATATAACGCCACAGACACTGCTGAACTATGGCAAGTATGATTTTACTTTTAAAACCCCTGTATTTAGTGGGGAACATACAGTGATTGGCAGTCTATAGCGCCTCTCTACAGTACAGTGCGGTACTACATGTCCTGTACTGCTCTTACATGTATTAGTGAGGTGCATGCAGTTATTGGCGGTCTATAGCGCCTCTCTACAGTACAGTGCGGTACTACATGTCCTGTACTGCTCTTACATGTATTAGTGAGGTGCATGCAGTGATTGGTGGTCTATAGCGCCTCTCTACAGTACAGTGCGGTACTACATGTCCTGTACTGCTTCTTACATGTATTAGTGAGGTGCATGCAGTGATTGGTGGTCTATAGCGCCTCTCTACAGTACAGTGCGGTACTACATGTTCTGTACTGCTCTTACATGTATTAGTGAGGTGCATTCAGTGATTGGTGGTCTATAGCGCCTCTCTACAGTACAGTGCGGTACTACATGTCCTGTACTGCTCTTACATGTATTAGTGAGGTGCATGCAGTGATTGGCGGTCTATAGCACCTCTCTACAGTACAGTGCGGTACTACATGTCCTCTACTGCTCTTACATGTATTAGTGAGGTGCATGCAGTGATTGGTGGTCTATAGCGCCTCTCTACAGTACAGTGCGGTACTACATGTCCTGTACTGCTCTTACATGTATTAGTGAGGTGCATGCAGTGATTGGTGGTCTATAGCGCCTCTCTACAGTACAGTGCAGTACTACATGTTCTGTACTGCTCTTACATATATTAGTGAGCTGCATTCAGTGATTGGTGGTCTATAGCGCCTCTCTACATTACAGTGCTGTACTGCATGTCCTGTACTGCTCTTACATGTATTAGTGAGGTGCATGCAGTGATTGGTGGTCTATAGCACCTCACTAATACATGTCCTGTACTGATCTTACATGTATTAGTGAGGTGCATGCAGTGATTGGTCTAGTAGCGCCTCTCTACATTACAGTGCGTTAATACATGCCCTGTACTGCTCTTACATGTGCCAGTTTGAGCAACTCTTTTGGGAACCATGTGAGAGCTCCATTTTCTTTTTTAAGGTACATAGTATATTAAGTATGTGACCCTAAGAAGCTTCTTTCCTCATCATAGAAAGTGTTTTCCAGCTTCCAGTTGCTCTTTTTGATCTATGGAAGGATGTGCTTAATCTGAATAAGTATCTGCTTAATTTTCTTTAAACTTATTATGTTGGGCTTTGGAACCAATTAACATTTTTCCATAGTTATGGTTTCATATTACAATGGCATACCCAAAACCAATTAGTATTGTATGGTGAGCAATCATTGTACTGACATGTTAAATCACAGCCACAGCAGACACCACAAAATCCATCCCTACCACCGCTAACTCAGGCCGTGCCCTTCTATTTTACGTCCTAAACAAAACTTCTATTCAAATTTAGAAGTTAAATGAATTAAGACCTATAAATTGGCTAGTTTGAACACAACATAGTCATTGTGTCATTATTGAGGCAACATATTATAATGGATCTACTCTGCAAAATAGTTTTAATCTCAGTATTTTGTACAGTCTACTAGATTGGGACAGTACCTACACTACCTAGGGCCCACCAGTGGAATTTCATTCTGGAGGCCCACCCTAGCTACTCTACATGCCTCATCCACTCTGCCTATTTATCTCTGCCTTTTTGCCTTTCCCAAGGTTGTATATGCAGTTTAAAGGAAACTTAGTCTGCCATGCTCTTGAGCCCACAGGGGGGTTCTCCTGGTCCCTTGTGAACCAGTCCTAGCTTAGGTTGGGATTATAACTAAGGTCCTTTGCTCTAGAGAAAATGGTACATTCTTGCATCGCAGACAATTGAAAGAGAACCTGTCACATAGATTATGCCCCCCTTGCTGAGGGCAGTACAAGCCAGTGTCAGACCTGCTGTTTCCAGCGCTGTGCCCCTTATCCTGTAAGATGCTGCAGTTTTTGTGTATTTAATGCTCAAATCTGCAGTTTTCAGCCAGAAAAGTCATTCAAAGTGCCAGTTTTTTTCCCCAAAACCCGCCCACATGAGGCTAGCCCCGCCCACCTCGACTGCTAAACCTATTACTTTGAATGGGTAGAAACATGTGAATAACTGTCAGTGGGCGGGGCTAGCCTTTGGTGGGCGGGGCTCACACCTACTCATGAATAAGATTTGAGGGGTAAATGCTCTAAAACTCCAGCATCTTACAGAATAAGGGACACAGCGCTGGAAACAGCAGGTCTGACACGAGCTTGTGCTGCTCTCAGCAAGGAGGGCATAACTTATGTGACAGGTTCTCTTTAATGATCATTTTTTTACCAAACATAACTTTTTTTTCAATTCTATTATACGTTGCAGTCAAAATATCCAAAGCTTGTTAAAAAAATGATTAGTTTGTAAAGGAGATGGAGATAGATAGATACATACATACATATAGAGGGAGAGAATATATGTGTATGTCAATCCTGAACTTCATAGTCTCGAGCATCAACATTTCCAAAAGTATTAGGAAATAAAAATGTTCTGGTTAATTGTTTCATCAGAGTCAAGTGATATATCAACCCCTGACAAAATGGTTCTCCCCCCACAGAGCAGAAGAGGGTGCAGGGTGTACAGCATATGCTTTCTCTACTACCATTCTAATGATCCCAATGTTCCTGAGACTTTGCCACTGAGGCTTTCATTACGTTAACCTCAGATAGCCCTCTGTGTGCTGAGTGTTGGCCACAAATGACCACCATTACTCAAGAGGTGATTTTTTTTTTCTTTTTTTTATTAAACTTCCTGTCCTTTTTTACTTGTCTACAATTTAAGTATTTAGAGACCGCTTTATCATTTGAAAACATACGGTTGAAGTAATAAGTGGAAATGTATCACTTTTTTCCCCATTTTATTATAGTTTTGCAATTTGCTAGAGCTACTACCATTGGAGAAAAAACATTTGTAACGAGTGGGAAAGAGCTGACTTATGAGGAGTCAAACGCAGTATGTCTGAGAGCTGGAGGCCGGTTGGCCGCACCAAGAAATTCTGAAGAGAATAAAGCCATCTTAGATATTGCAAAGTCTCACGATGCTTTTCCATTCTTGGGAATCACCGACGGTCAAACTGAAGGCACATTTCGGTACAAAGATGGAAAATCAATTACTTATAACAACTGGAATCCTGGTGAACCCAATCAAGCCGGAGAAGAAGATTGCGTTGAATTGATAAAAAATGGAAAGTGGAATGACATATCATGTCAGGAAAAGAGGCTGACGATTTGTGAATTTTAAAGGGGTTTTGCCACGTTGTAATGTTGACCTGGGATCCTCCACAATGGGTATTTAATCACTTTTCTAAATATATGTGATTACAGAAAGTGAAGCCTGTGAGAGCTACAGCATTGCTCAGTCCCCCATAGTTACCTGAAAGTTTACATTAGACACGACCAGAGGAGCTGACAGGAGCTGATCTGGCCGCGCTTGCATGTTTGCAATTCTTATCTGATGACAGGGAACATGAATGAACTTTCAAGGGGCTGAGTTGAAAGTGCAGTATATGAGTCTGTCTGCTGTATAGAAAATCCACTATTGTAATGTTATTATTTGAGTAAACTTTTGAGACGCTCCTTTCTTCCTCACTCTCTGCACACCCCCTCCCTCTCACCCATGCAGCTTTCGTGACTCAGCATGGTTTGTTTATATTCTCCTTTGAACTGATAAGGAGGTAAGGAACTCACTTCGTGGCAAAACCCCTTTAAGAGCAACTTCAATATTGGAATAATTGATTGCAATTAATTACTGAATAAAGTTGCAATCTGTTCAAATACTTCATCTAATAAATACTCGGATAAAACGTGTGGTGATCGTATAAACCTATTGACTTATTATGTGCTTTTCATGACAGAGCTGGAAAGGGGTAACATTTCTCATTAGGGAAAGGCACTATATAGGTGTTTGCAGACTTGTATGCTATGCTTGCTCCATGAAAAATTTATATATATTTATAAGAACAAGGTAAAAGAGCTTTAGATGCTGGGCCCCCTTTTGGCGTTGGCATTCCTTAAAGGGGTTGTCTCACTGCAAGGATTTCTTTTTAGGTTTAAGATCTTGCAAAAACAAGTCACTTTGCAATATATGTCCATTAACAGTGTCCTACCTATTCTGAGATTTCCCCTCTTGTATGGGCTGCATCAGCTCCTCAGGTCGCTATAGCTACAGACCTGTTTGATCTATCCTGATAGGCCGTCAGTGCTGGTCGCTATGGCTACAGACTTGCTAGATCTATTCTGATAGGCCATCAGTGCTGGTCGCTATAGCTACAGACCTGGTGCCCTCAGCAGATCATCACTGCAGGTCAGTAGAAGCCAGTAAACAGACCCTTGGATTCAAAAGGAAACTGAAAAAACAGGCTTGAGGTAAGATGAATCAATGTAGTGATACAGCCCCTTTAAGTGACATCTAACTATCTGAACCTTAGGATTTGGTGTGAAACCAAAGCAGATGTTTCAGGGTGTTTGCCCCTTATCAATGCAGGTTGGATAAACAAGAGGCTCTAGAAAGGGCTTAAAAGGGGTAGCATTCTTTATCTGAGAGAGGCAGCATGTGGGGTAGAAGAGCAAAGATAGAGGGAAATCCTATTCTATCATGAGACTGAGAAATCTTGTCCCAGTATTTCTTGATCATATTGACCTTTATTAAGGCGTAGTTATGAAAGCCTGAACAATAACCTAAGTGTATCGTGTAATGTACTGGAATATAAAGTAAAGTAAAATAATCTGCCATCTCCTCCAAGACTGATTTTTCAATGACTAATATCCGAATGGAGATTTATTCACCCTTTGCCCATGAATAGACATCTATCGCCTCTTTTCTGAAAGCCTCATTGAGCACTTTGGGTACAGACATGTTGATGTTTGCTACACTACTCCACTGCTCAATCTCACCTTAACCTTTCTCGAGCTAGAAGATGAACACAACACACACCTTAGCCCAATCTCACACACCCAAGAACACCAATGCTGCTACCAATTATTAACTATGAGCCACAAGTCCCAGCAATACACAAATTACTAGGTGGAATGTGTGTTATTTTGGGTTTTTTTTTTTATTCAGATCTGTCGTTGACATTCTGCATTTTTGCTCTTGCCAACTGCACCTTAAAAAACTCTCCAGAACCTATTTTCTTACTGTAAGATTCATTCCTTTAAGTCGTAGTCCAAAAAAGTTTGGGAACTTCTGCTATCTTGCCTGTAACAGTTTTGTGGGATGGTCCAAAATACTCTGCAGTTATTAACATTTAATCTGCTATTTTCTACTGATCAAAAAATGAATATTTATAATTTGTGACAAGACATTTTGCTCTTTTATGTAATTGTCTAATATTTATTTTAGCAATTTATTATTGGCTGAAATAGTTTGGTCTTCAAAATAAGCAGATTAAAAATACAATGCGTCTTAAAACCAAATATACTATTTAACGAAGCCTAATTTTTACTTCAAAAATTGACTATTTAAGCTCAACGTAAAAATAAAATACATCTAAGTGATAAGCTGCCATATAAAAGCAATGCACTCTCTGGACTCGTCATAAGTGAGATTACTGCAGGCTTGATTCATAGTTAAGAACTAGCACCGTATTAATTTTTCTTGTAATTTTAGACAAAAATGGGTGAATAAACTTAAACCAGGTGCGTAAACACCTGTACAGATATTTATTATAAATTTATTTGATTCCTTAGAAAGTCCCAAAGCTATAATAATAATGTAGGATTACTAAACTGATTTTATTTTATTTTTCTAGGCAAGTCATGGCCGCTTCTCTCTGGACCGTCCGCTTCGGAGCTGCCATATGTAAAATGCTATTCACCGGGACTCTGTCAGACACATCGCAGGTGTGCTCTGTAATACAAGGACTCAAGTCTAAATGGACGGGATGGAAAAAATGATATCAATGGACTAAAAGGAGAAAAAGGTAAGATATAATGACGAAGAGCACAAATGTTCACTCTATATAACTAAATATATTAGACCTAGTTCACAAAAGTTTTTAAGTCCGTTTTGAAATGTGGAGTACAAAGATAAAGGATTTTAAGGGGTTTGCTCATCAGAATGATTAACTATAAACAAGTAGACAAAGACTATTACCAAATACATTGCTGTTCTGATTTTGTTTTTCTTTCAGGAGATAAAGATTGTATTTACTGCTTGTGTACACAAGTTTTTCTAGGTAACTGACCGCAAACCAAACTGCTCTTGGACGACCTTGGTAAGTCACTTCCTGTAGAGTGTTAACATCAGTAAAACATGAGCTTGTTTATCTAATGTGATCTGGAAATTAATAGATTCTAGTCATAAATTGTAAAGTTCTATTATAGAGGGTTAAAAGTTTAGTAATTTCTAATGTATTCTTCCATGAAGCTTGTGTCCTTGTATTGTTTTGGTAGAATCTCAATGTCTAACTGTAAAAATGGCTTTTTTTATAAAATTACCAGGACATGCCGGGCTAGATGTCTCGTACAGAAGTTAGTATTTTTTTTGTAAATTTGTTTTTTTGTTCTGGCATGCGCATTTAAAACCCACTGCCCTTTAGATATCTCAGAATCCCTACGTCTTACAGCGTTCCCCGAATATTTTGAATAAACAGCATAATTAGAGGTGTGGATTTTGATTTACCAGTAAGGATGCTTATTAATGATTAACTAATGGGGTTTGATTGTTATAATACATGAATAATTATAAATGGGGGTTTTAAACGAACAAGATGAATAAAAGGGATGAAAAAATGAAATAATTTGTTTTGCAAGTTACTGCCAAATTTTTTAAAATTGTTTGCCTAGCCTTTAGGCTCTGTAGCCTTGTCAGTACAGTTTAAAAACCCCAGCACTCAGCACGAAGGCTATGTCAAACGGCTTTTTTGGGGCTATTTTTCGGACGTATTTCGGCGCAAATCGTCTGAAATTCTTTCAAATATGTGTAAAAAAGTGTGGGAGTATTTCGTGTCGTAAATCAATCCCCATTCTTTACTAGGGGATTTACATTTCAAAAAGCCTCAAATAAGTGAAGGGGACTTAAATTTTAAGATGTATTTAAGGAAGTATTTACGCCCCCAAATACGTCGCGGAAAAAAACACTTCGTGTGAACAGTGAACGAGGCGTTTTTTTTCATTTGGGAATCAAGCTTATCTATTGTTTCATTATTTAAACGTATTTCGGGCTATTTGCGGACGTAAATACTTCGTAAATACGCCCCAAAATTGCCTGTGAACATAGCCTAAAGGAAACAGCTAGGAATAAGGGAAATGATAGGGCCAATCACTATTGTAGACTTCCCCCACAGCCTGACTAAGAAATGCTGCCTGTTTCACTGTGAAATAGCATGGTGAGACATCCCCTCTCCATGGGTAGCCTTTTTTTTTTTGTCATGCATCCCTGCTTTATTGTCTTTACCAGTTTTTCGGTGGCAGATCATAATACAAAGCCAACTTTGTCTGCAGTCAGTGACATTTTCTTTTGTTGTTTTCTCCTAATTAATTAATTTAATTTAATAACAGTTTTCTCTAGTCTTTAAGCTTCAGCAGATTCCAAATACAATATGGATCTAACAGACACATACAGCATTATATCTAAGTGTAAGAAATGTTTACTAAAAAGCAAAACAAATTCCTTACAATGACCTTCTCAGCTCCAAATTCATCCAAGGTACTTCTAAGTAATCGATAAACTGCCATATAAAAAGCAATGCACTTGTTGGACTCATGTCAGTCGAGTTTTGTAAAATGATTTTGATGTTTCACATATATAGTTGTATTTGCTTTACACATTTATAAAATGTTCTATTTCCTAAGCTTCAGCAAATTTTATAAAACCGTATGGACCTTACAATCGCATGCAATATTTTATTAAAGTGTAACAAATATTTGCTAAAAAGAAAAAAAAAAATCTTTCCATTGATCTTCTCAGCTCAAAGTTCACCGAGATACCTCAACGTAATCGATAAACTGCCATATAAAAAGCAACGCACTCACTAGACTCGAGTCATAGAATTGCTGCTGGCTACGTTTGCAGTGAAAAACTTGCTTCACGTTCATTTTTGGGTTATTTTGGAGCTAAAATAGGTGAGTGAACATAGGTAAAGACCATTTGCTCCTGGTAGTTGTGTTGGGTATGTATTTTTCTTTGCGGTTGGTAGTTATAATGATGATGATTGTGAGTTTAGATCCTAATATTTAAGTAGCAAAGATATAAAATATAAAGGACTAAAACAGATTTATTTCTTTTCAGATAAGACATGGTTTTCTCTGCCCGAGCTATCAGCCTTATGGCTGCAATATCTATAACGTTATTCACCAGGACTCTCTCGGACACGTCACCGCAGTGCCCTGTAATGCCAGTGTGCTCTGGACCTTCAGGTCTCAATGGACGAGATGGAAGAGACGGTGTCAATGGATTAAAAGGAGACCCAGGTAAGATATAGTGATACAACTGGTGATTACTAAATCTCAGTTTATAGCAACTAAATGTTTTAGACCTAATTCCTAAAAGTTGATTCTGGAACTGGGACACAGATAAAATTTAAGAATGTAGGCGGGTTGTCTTCTTCTTTACTGGTTTTTCTTTCTCTCTACTGAAACACTCGCTAAAATGGTTACGTGTCATAATTTATTTTGTAAAAACAGTATTAAAATTAATGAAATATTTTGATCTTTTACATGAAGATTTTAGAAAAGTGAAGTCATAGTTTTGCAGAAAGAATGTATTAAATTAACATCGCAATAAATCCAAAAAGTTCTCGCAGTTTATTTCGGCTTGGAAATTGACCCTTATAAACAAGGCTGAAGCGTCACATGTATTGACTTTGGTGAATAAACTGCAAGATCTTTTTGAATTTATTGTGGTTTTGCTCCAATTCATTACTTCTACAATTGTTTGGGTCATTGAAAATAACAGAAGTGGTCTACTCTGCCCTTCAATAGTTTGTCAACCTTGTATCATCTCATCGTTTATAATTAGTGTTGCACTTAGGATGCAGGTCGCAGTTAAATTCTACTTGGATATTAGCTATTTAGGTGTTTGGAGTTAGGGTTAACCCGAACTCCATGAAGCTTGGAGGCATTTGGTTGCTGTTGATGTCTTCCATGCAGGTCTTTATGTGGGGGAAACAGGGCAGAGACCCAGCCAGCGCATGATTTCCCACAGATTCACCATTAATAACAGCAGAACTGATCTTCCAGTGGCACAACACTTCTCCAGAGATGACGATTCTATTGAAGATTTGAAGATTATGGTTTTAATAAGACATTTTAAGACACTAAGGCAGAGAAAGGAATGGGAATTTAAATTAATGCAAAAATTTCAAACTCTGCAAAATGGGCTAAATATCCATGCCAGCTTTATGTCAAACTGTGTGAACTGAGAGAGCCCCAAATTACACCTGATGGCTAAGAGATAAGACGCAGAATTACTGACCACTCCATCATGCCTCACAAGTTTCCAGGTTGTTGATTTCTTGACCTGTTGTAAATAAATTTCTCTACTTATATTGCATTTTGTTATTTTTAAGAATTCTAAGATTCTTTGAAGGTCCATGTCTTTTGTGTATAAAAAGTCTGTAAATTTTCAGTTCTTGTATAACATCATGTCTGAAGAAGGGAGCTAGTACTCGCGAAAGCTCACCATCAAATATACTCAGTTAGCCTGAAAAAGGTATCGCCTGATTTCTTCACTCTTCTGCTACTTTCTATGGCTAATACGGTACAACATTATACTACCAGTTGGTGTCTTCCTGAAGCCAGAACACACACGCAGAATTTTTCTCCTACAATCTTGAATTGGATTCTTGTCTGGGACATCCCTATTCCTGAATATTTTGTCAAGTTCTACCCAAGTGCTGTACAGAAACAACTTGATGAATATTATAGAAGATAAGACTATTAAACCCATTTTTT